>JXOR01000336.1:1086-11531 GCA_001014335.1 Coboldia fuscipes
TTTGTTTGTTTACTCTATAATAAATGACGTCGCAACAAACAAAAATCGTTACATTTTTATTGTAGAGTATTTTAGCTAAAATCGCGCACTTACGCCCTTGTTGCACAATTTCTTTTTGCTCTCACGGTCTGGAAAATGCGATTTTCGTATTTTTTTTTTTAAATACGGATAGATATAATTAATATCATTACCGTATGTATCGTATTCAATAAGGTCAGATTTGTTAGTTGCATCTTTTTTAAAAAGTACTGTAGAATTATAACAAACCGAATAAATCTTTGGTTGACACAACTTTATTTACTAAGCACACCATGGCATGATTGCGTCTTTTTTAAAACTCTATTGAAAATCAGCTGACATAACATTTCAAAGTGAACATACTTTGTAAATTTTTATAGCATTTGTGTAAGTGTTTAAGGTGTGCTCGAAAAATTTAAATCAGCTGTGCGAAATATTCACTTGACATTAATCACCTGTTTCGCGATTTTTGTCTTAATGTTATTCGCGGTTATTTTATTGAAGATTTATTCGAATCACAATCAGTTTTTCATTTTTAAATGGTGCTAATACTATTTACAATTACAATATGGGAATTCAATTATAACAACAGATAAGTATAAAGTATCAGGCACAGGATTCCACTTTTTTCCTAAGAAACATGATCTTAGAGAAATGTGGGTGAAGTATTGCGGCTTCAAATTTATTTACTTTAAGGATTATAATTTATTAACATATTCTTTTATTTGTAGGCGTCACTTTCAAGAAGACAATTTCTAAGATTTTATTTCTTTTAACTGGTTTCAGGTTCTATTTATTGATTTTGTTAAAAAATATCTATTAACTATTCGAGGTATAATATCTTCATATTATTATATTTCGAGCGAAAATTAATCAAAAATAAGAATATAGCATAAGTGTAAAATACTGTTTTCTCATAATAAAGGAATAACAAATATTCAATATTGTCTTTAAAATTTGTAAATTTCCATCTCAAGAAAAAATTGATCTACAGATTTCAAAATTGCCGCTATTGGGAATTGTCATTCGGTGTAAATTTGAATTTTAAATACAGTCACCAAAACGAATTAATTTGGCCAAAAATCATGTTTTTCTTTCATCTTATATTTCAAAGTGGACATACCTTGTAAATTTTAATACCATGATTAAAATCTTTGTTTATAATTGTAGGGATATCAGCTATTTTCTTGCAGCTGAACATACCTTATATATTTGTATCATGCTCAGCTACATGGTAAATATAAAATTTCCAAGGTACAAATTTACATCAGGTTCCTTGAGATTTTGTTTCTATCCCATACAATTTTCTCTGATAGCGGGACTCTCGCTCTTCTGGACATACACAGCTGAAATTTAGTTCTCTCTAACCTTGGGTTGGACAGTATTTGAAATTCAAATCAGCTATTTTAACATTTTTAGCTGTTGTATAGTTTACATTCATGAAATGGAATTTCTGGAGGTTGGACAGTATTTAAAATTAGAATTTTATATCCCTCTCTCAGGAACCAGAAACGATTTCTGAATCAGAATTAATTATTTAGGTAAATGATTGATTATATTCATGAAATGAAGAAATAGTCACTTCAATTTCATAACGTCATAGCAGTCTGTTATGACCTTTTGGAAATCTTTTATTACAAGATGTAGGACATCAATATAAAAATAAAAACTAATATAAAATAAAAACGTACAAAACCGTAGTCCGTAATTCAGAAATACAGTCAAGTCCAACTCTTACCTCCACGCGCGTGTGACATGTAATAATATAATTTATTTGCGTCCCTCAGGACTTTATAATTGATACGCTATTACACTTTTCTATCCTACTATTAGCTATTACTGTCCATTCTATCCTATTAACCTATCCCTATCCTATCATGTAGTCATGTCTTACATGATCATCACCGGCGGTCCCTGGAAACTTATCCTTGACGGAAAAGGCCAAAAGAGATAGGGGCGAAAGGGTATGAAGCTGAAGGATGGGAGCGAGCCGAGCAGTTAGTGGTACCTTTAAAACACTCCAGTCTTGTTATCGCTCACACCTCTTGAAGACCTGCCAAATTCAAGAGTATCTGGCGCTACTGGCATTATGCCTCTACCAGTATGCAGTTTCATTGCCATACTACTCGTGGGAACAATATAAACTTGAACACCCCAAACACAAAGGCCAGTCCTGCTCAACGGACAAAACAACTATCGGTGTCTCCTAGAGACAATACCGACCCCAATGATTTTTATGAGGACCTCCGGGAACTCGAAAAATCATTGGATACAGATCTATCAATCACTAATAATCTGAACAACACATCTTAGTATTGATGTCTCCGCCCCAGAAAATCCACTGGAGCACTTAGTCCAGGACACGCAAGTGAACGTTCTAAGTAGTGAGGGTAATACTTCCACGCTGGATAAGATTATCACTGGACTCAATGAGAACTCTGCTAATCAATCCGACTGCGAATCTCAGCAGCGATCGCAAGAGAGAAGCAAGAAGGCACTTGCTACAACTGCAGATGAAGGTTAGTTGTGATAGGACACGTAGTGAACTACACACTCCCTCGGAAGTTGGCTCATCCAAACGAATGAGACCTAAGGTAAGTAACTCCCCTGCGACTTCAGCCAAAAGGTTGAAGTATAAGTCAGGGGGTAAGAAGAAGGAAATTTCGAAAAGCGCCGGTAAAACGGTAGGAATGAAACTTTGTAAATGCAGTTCCGAAGGTGTCAAGCGAGAGCATGCCAGTAATCGGTCTCTGAAAGAGCTCAGTGAAGCGGAAACCGTACGGAGGGGAAAAGCCTGAAAGGAATACACAGAGAGAGAAATCTCAAAGTGCCAAAAAGGTGGTTCCGAAAGAGGCTGGCACCTCTAGGGCGAAGGCAAGTATGGACCAAAGTGACCATGAGGAAACTAGTTTGTCGAAAGGAACGAAAACCGGAACCTCCTCCGCCAAGGGGACTACCAATTCTTCACCGGCAAAAGGAACCTACAACGCGGTTGCTAGCCGGGCCGACGGCTATGTAATTGTTTCGACAGGACAACCGGAAGGTTATTCTCTGGAGCAATCTGCTCTTCTGACCGAAAGGCTAGAAACTGCGGTGCTTGACGCACAACTGTCAGAGATGAACCTTCGTTTTAGGAACCCTAGAGGAGATCGAAAGATTATCTCAATAACGCCGGTTAATCAGGAAGCGGTAGAGCGGCTCCAAGCATTGGGGGGAAGCTAGAGAACTTATGGGCACCACGCTTCTCTCTCCAAAATATTGAGAATCTACCACGAATGGTTAGCATATTCGTCCGAGGCAAGCCCAAAAACAAAAAGAATATTTACAAAAATTACAAATAAGGGGAACGCTCCAACCTTTTTAACAACCCGAAGACAGGAAGTAATCGACATCACATTGGTCTCAAAGAATCTTCTATCTTTCATTGAGGACTGGAAGGTAATAGAAGATGTGACCCTATCTGATCACAGGTATATAGTCACAACTTTAAACCACAATAAAGCAGAAAAATATCGGAGTAAATGAAACTATAGTGCAATTATGTGATGAAACTATAGTGCAACTATGTGATGAAACTATAGTATAATGGATCAGCTCCATGTTAAGTAATAGAATCTTACACTCAAGAATCTACTCGGTAAGCAAAAATGTTATAGCAACTAGAGGTTGCATGCAAGGAGGACTATTATCATCACTCCTCTCCTCTATCTGGTGTATTGTTGTTAACTCGTTGCTCATCGAATTACAAAAACAAGGACACTATGCTCAAGCCTATGCAGACGACATAGCAATAGTCCGGTAATATTCACTGATACTATATCAGACAGAATGCAAAACGCGTTAAGAATAGTTTAAAACTGATGCAAGAATAATAGACTATCAGTTAATCCAAGGAAAACTGAACTAATGTTAGCCACAAATAAGCGGAAGAGTATGAATTTCACACCTCCGAAATTAAACGGCATTACACTAACTACGGTAAAGAAGGTGAAATATCTGGGGATAATCCTCGACCACAGACTAACCTGGAAATACCATGTAGAAGAACAATTCAAGAAATCTAAAAGGATAATGTGGAGCCTGAGAGGAGCATTTCGGAAAATCTGGGGTCTGGCTCCAAAACAGACCTTAAGGCTGTATACAACCATAGTCAGGCCAATGCTCACTTATGCATGCATAATCTTTTGGCAAAGAACGCTACAAGTAGGTTGTAAGAGACTACTACAAAGTGTACAAGCTCATTTCTGGTCGATGTTGGATAGTATAAGAATCATCTTTTCAAGTGCCCAGCAAGCATTTAGAGGTTAAGAGTTACAATCAGTGACTATCTTAAATAGAATATCCTCTAAATATGTTCGATATTGACGAAGGATATAAATAATAGCAAGAGTTTCAAATTCATAAGAATAATATTTAGACTCTTGAGTTTGGTGGTGGATCGCGAATAATAAGCAATTGGGTGAAATCTATTATAATCTAGTTTTTCTAATTTTCTAGTTTTTCTAGTGACCACTATCGCTCGCCCGTTGTACGCTCACAAAAGATAGTAAGTTTGAATTTCATTAACAGTGTCATGATTCATTTTTAAAGCTAAAACAATGTTTAAAGTTTACAAATGTTAAAAACAATGTTTGGTGGTATAATAAGGAACAAACTTTCTAAAGTAGGTATACAAACCAATAAACGAACGTACACTCGTCTCTCGATTTATGCGGAGGATAGGTTCAATAATCAAAACTGTGTAAATCAATACCAAGGAATATTGTGAAATTAAAATAAGTAATAACTCCGCCAATAATAAATCCACATAATTCAATCTTAATCTCGTGAATTACACATGATGATATAATTTATCATATTCAATTAGTCTTAAAATTTTTTTTTATCTATAAATTGCATTCCTCCTGAATACTAATTTATCCATTCTTTTGAATTTAGACTTCTGTTTAATTTTGAGCTCCAGAAATCAGCGGTATGAGCCTCGTTAAATTTCTCACGATTTCTTTGTTTTTGTTTTCAACTTCACCACTCTTGGTTTTCCATCTTTCTCCTGGGAAGACTTCTATTATTCTACCAAGTAACCATTCACAAGGCTTTACATTGTCTTCCTTTATTATAACCAGATCATTTAATCACCAGGAATAAACACATAGGCCCTCACCAACTTGGTTAAGTCTTGAACTGATTTCAGTTCGAAGACGATGTTTTGGGAGGCGTCAACGAGAGTCCCACAGTTCTCTCTCAGCCAACCCGTGACGGTTTCATTCATCGGACTTAGTCTCAGGAAACCCTGATATTCACTGAATAGAAGCCAAGGGTAGAACCCTGAATGGAACCAGAGCGAACTAAATGAAGAAGCGCGTTCTTCAGTTCCGACGTCTGTTGTTCCGTTAGCCCACTTCCTCGTGGGGGAGTCCGACCTATTATTTGTCTTTTAGGCGTGGAGGCTTCTTCATCTTTAGAACGCTGTCGCTTGTTGGTGGTGGCCAACTTGCGAGTAGCTTTCTTTGGACTCGGCTTTCGAATGCCAGAAGGTCCAGCGCCTGATGTACTGGCAGCTGAGATTTTACTCTCAGTTTTGCCGAGTGCATCTCCACCCTGGGCTTTGGATTGCCTCACTGTGCCTTTCTTAACAACAGAGGAACCTTTTGGATTCGTGTTGCCGCTTTTGGGTGGCTGCATTTTCGTTTTTAGGCCACTAGGATCAGGTTTCATGCCTGAAGGCTTGTTTTTAGGTCCGAGGACCTTAGTGGATCCCAACTTAGAAACAGCAAGCTTTGTCTTTGTTGGTGGTAGCGTTTTCGCAAGCGTGCCCGCCGGCTGGTTTTTAGAAGAGGACGTCTCCTCCACCGTGAGATGCTCCATGGAGCGATTAAGGTCACTAATGACCGGAAGCGGTTTAGCGTCGTCACCTTCCGCTCGGCTTTCGCCTGTATTGGATGATTTAATGGAGTCATCCAACTCCGAGGTTTTATCATAATTTGAGGCCATGATACAAATAATATTCAATCTTTGTAGAGTGTTATACAAAAGTTAGCGCTTTTATTATTCGGCACATCTTTGTATGTATATAAATAATAACAAGATGTTTATCATGGTATAAAAATGCTCAGGGTATGTCCACTTTGAAATTTTAAATCAGCTGAATTTTAAAACTGCTGGTATTTTTTAATTACTTGAACGATTTAATTTATTTTTTATAATTGAAATACTAACATTATTAAAATTGAATTGAAAAAAAAAAATTGTGGTAATTCACCACTACGAACTATGGTATGTTCCTAATTTTCGTCTTCATGTGAGCCATCATACTCCGCACAGTGTTTCCGTCAACTGTTTCGGTAACTTTTTTCCATTTCTTTTCAAAGTCTTTTAGGTTTTTAGCTTGCCCTTGACTCCTTCTTAATTTATTTTTTGTTAAAGCCCAGTATCGTTCAATAGGACACACTTCCGGGCAATTTGGTGGATTCGCGTTTTTCGGTACTACAGTCTCATTATTTGCATTGTACCACTCCATGACTTTTTTAGCGTAATGAGAAGTGGCAAGATCTGGCCAAAATATTGGCGCAGTGGTTAGAGCGTGCGTTGCCACACGGAAGAGTGCGGTAACCGCAAATCAGATGAGAACCAACACATCTGGTTCTCTCTTCTTCATTACCCAGTTCTCACTTCCGTATAGTACCACACTTCTCCACTAGAGATCCGTACAACATTTTCTTCGTGTACTAAGATACTTCCCTACTCCACAGGATTCCGTTAAGCGCTCCAATTACTTGGCGACCCTTCCCTCACCTGCTTTGTATGTCTGCATCACTTGTTGCCTTATGGTTTAGGATCGACCCTAGGAAGGTGAACTGGTCCACATACTCGAACGTGGCGCTAAGGTCGTCTAGAGTAAGGTCATGCGGGTCCCCCAAGACGTTCATATACTTCGTCTTGCGTATGTTCACTATAATTCCCCACTTGGAGTATTCTTCTAACAGCTTCCTTGTCATGTACTCAAGATTTTCTCTGCACTCCGCCAACAACACTTGGTCATCCGCAAAGCTCAGACTGTACACGACCTGATCTCCGACTGCAACTCCCATTCGGCCGACCTTCCTTCTCCACTCCCTCAGAACTTCCACCAGGTATATATTGAACAGCATGGGTGAAAGGTTACATCCCTGTTTCAGTCCTTTGGTTGTCCTAATGGGCTCCGATGTTTCCGCCCTATTTTTAACAATTGCTATGTTGTCCTCATATATTAACTTTACCACGCCGATCAATTTCTCCGGTATACCCTGGTTCGCCAAAGCTTCCCACAATAATTTCCTCGGAATCCCATCGTAGGCTTTCTCCAGATCTATGAACAACATATGCGTTTCCTTGCTGTAACTTTTGCGCTTCTGCGTTATCTGTTTGACTGAGTATATGTTATTTGCGCATGATCTTTCTCTCCGGAACCCTGTTTGCTGTTCTGAGATATTTGCTTCCATCACCAGCCTTCTCTGAATTATTCAGGAAAGAATCCTAGCTATCGTCGGAATAACACTCAGGCCCCTAAAATTATTGCATTCTCTTTTGCTCCCCTTCTTATGGAGGATGTTATAAAAACGGTTCTTAATTCCAGGGGATCCGATGCTGCGATTTCATTAAATTGAGGAGGTGCGTAATGGGTATGACTAACACTGGGCCGGCATGCTTGATGTACTCCGGGAAGATATCCCCTCGACCAGGCGCTTTGCCTGCCGGCAAGTCTTTAATGGCCACTGCAACCTCTTCCTGGGTGATCTCAATTCCCTCAATTCCATCCGCTCTTTGCGCGTCCACCGCGGTTTCCATAAACGTTTGACGTCCTTCTTGAAGCAAGCTTTCGTAGTGCCTTTTCCATTCTGTTTTGGGAATCGGGCAATACCTTCACCGTTTTTCATTTGATTTCAATGTTCTAATGCACTTCCACGCTTCACTTGCTCTTCTATAGCCAATCATATTATCAATTCTAATACACGTCTGATTCAGTCGATTTACTAGTCTCGACTGATAGAGTCCGGCGATGCTTTCTTCCTTGAACAGCTTTGGCCTTTGATGTTGCTGCCCTCTGAGTTAATTAAACAAGGAGATCCGAACTTCATATAGCAATTCACGAGATTATAGTGTGGGTATGGAATGATGAAGTAATGCCAGATGATTGGAAAGGCATACTCTGTCCTATACTTAAGAAAGGAGATATCATTATGTGCAGCAATTATAGGGGGATTACACTTTTGAGTACCTCTTATAAGATATTCTCCTATATACTACAACATCGACTGGCCCCATACGTTAAAAACTTCATTGGGCCGTACCAATGTGGATTTATACCAGGCAAATCAACAACTGATCAGATATTTTCTATTAGGCAGGCGATGGATAAAAGTCTGGAATATAATACACAGTTACATCATGTATTTATAGACTTTAAAGCCGCCTATGATAGCATAACCAGGGTAGAATTGTACAAATCAATGATTGAATTTGGAATCCCGAAAAAACTCACCAGACTATGCAAGCTCAAAATGACCAACATTAGTAGCCAAGTAAAAGTAGCGGGAAAGTTATTCGAACCCTTATTTACAAGGAATGAACTTCGACAGGGGGATGGCTTGGCCTGTATCCTCATCAATCTGGCGTTGGAGAAAGCGATCCGCGACTTTAGAGTTACAGCAAGAGGCACGATCCTCTATAAGACTATCCAGATACTGGTTTACGCAGATGACATCGTGGGAAGAACACCGCTAGCTGTACAAGAAGCTTTCACCCAGATCGAGCGGGCGGCACGAAATCTGGGGCTGCACATTAATGAAAGTAAAACTAAGTACATGGTGGCGTCAACTGCGAATATGAGGCCCAATAACATCAGGGACAAGGTTAGGTTTGAAGGACACGAATTTGACGTGGTGCCAGCCTTCACTTACCTTGGGTCGACCATAGCAATCGATAATAATATTGATTTGGAAATACTCATATACGCCTCCGAGACTTGGGTCCTCAGTTGCAGTCTGATAGCCGCGTTTAAGAGAAAGGTCTTAAGGAGGATTTTTGGTACCGTGTGTGAGAGAGGACAATTTCGGATAAGGTACAATCAAGAATTGCACCAAATCTACAACAATATTGATGTGATGGCTCGCGTCCGTATCAGTAGGCACCTATGGGCAGGACATTTAGCACGAGCTGCTCGAAAAATCCTCTTTGGCAGGATTTATGGCTCAAGAAGGCGAAGGAGACCCTCTCTCCGCTGGAGGGATGGCGTAGACCAGGACGTCAGAAGAATAGGGATAAACGATTGCACTGTAGCGGCACGGGACCGTTCCTGGTACAGAGACAGTTTACTGTGGACTAAGACCGGACACCTGTTGTAGCTCAAAGAATGAGTGAGTGAGTGAATAACATTAAGACAAAAAACCGCGAAAACGGTAATTAATGTCAAGTACATAAGTCAAGTGAATATTTCGCACAGCTGATTTAAATTTTTCGAGTCGAGCATACTTTAAATTCTCACACTCTAACTTAAACTCTTTATTTATTATAAAAAGGAAATTAGTTGTTTTCATCAAAGTGGACATACCGTCGCCTCAATTTCATAACATCATAAGTGCAAAAAGTGAGTTGTCAGATAATCGCGTTTAAAGTTTATACACGAATATTTCTGAACTAGTTGTGATAAATCAATTCAAATTGGTGGAGACCTATACTAAACCTTCATCTGGTAATCTTTAAAATTACATACCAAATTAGTTGGTGGTTACGAAGTTATTAGCAAATGCATTTATTTCCATTTGCACTTACGACTATTTGATTTATTTGTTAATTAGATATTTTAGTTATGATTCTTTGTTTTGCATGAGTTAAGATCTTATGTGAAAGAAATGAATATAACTTCACTCTCATAAGATCGTTATTCATATATCACAACTGAATTTTATAATCAACAAGTGTATTCATAAGTTGTAAAAATATGAAATAAAAATGTCGTTAACTTTTTATAAATGAAATTTGGACCTGCAACAGGCTCAACAGAAAATATAGCAGAAAAAACTTTGCACCTTTTACGACGTATTATTTGCACAGAACAATAATGAAATTCTGTAAACGTTATGAATTTAAACTTCTAAAACCATACCATCACCAATTTCAATTACTTAATTCAATAAATAAATCTGGTTTAAAGTAAAAATCTATCACTTTTATTCAACTGCTATATATTCACAGTTGCTTTCACCAAAATCACTTTTGGACAATGATGAAATTCTAATGATTTATTTGAGTCGTATATCGTAAAACAATCGTGTCAGATAACGATCACATAACGTCATAAGTCGAACAATCAAAACGTCTCAACAGGCTATTATGACTTTTTGTNCTATCACTTTTATTCAACTGCTATATATTCACAGTTGCTTTCACCA
>JXOR01000035.1:0-16893 GCA_001014335.1 Coboldia fuscipes
ACTGTAGATATGTCGTTTTAAAATCATTTAACACGATTATCTCAAAACTACCAAAATCCTTTTATGCATCCGAACGGACGATAATCGACATCGTAAATTAGGATTTGTGTGAAAATGCGCTTCTGATCCAGTTTTTAAATATGGTAGCGCTATCGAGAGATGTAGCAAAATAGAATACTGAATAAAATAACGGACGACACGTAGAACTATTTTTCACTAACGACCTTAACGAAATGTTAAGGTTTTGTTTGATGAACAGAATAGTTATTTATAGCATAATATTATACTGAAACAGGTACGATACTTTTAGTACGTCGACTATACAAGACTTTTCTCAATCCAGTAGGATATTTATAACATATTATAACACAATTTATAATAATAATAAAACAATATGACATATGAATGATCAAATGACGTTTATTCAATATAAAATTAAAATTATTAATCACAACAATGCTACCAACAGAAGCATCCGACAATACACGATATAAATCTATTCGTCATATAAACTTTGAAGCTATCATAGGCTGAAGCGTAGCTTGTTAAATATTTTCCTCTCAATTGGGAATAAAATGTTGACTCATATCTGGCCATGTTTAGCTTCATTTCGTGATTTAACTCAACTCGCTAAAGCTCGTTGTAGTCAACCCCCCACTCAATGAATCTAGCGCACATGGCCAGATATGATTAATATACTATTATTATTAAGACTATCAATGAACAGTATAACATCAGACAGTGTGCGTAATTAAATCATTGTTTATAAAGTTTTGACACATATATAACTGTGCGAATTTTTAAATTTTTTGTTGAGGTAATTTACATTCTTTGAAATTATATTTATATTATCTCCCTAGGTGAATAAAGTATACTTTATAATCGTGTTTTTAAAATCAGAATAATCTGATTTTATCTGATATATAAAAAGGAGAAAACAGCAAACCATACACTGAATGATAAGATTGGTTAAAATTTGGCGTATAAAATCCATCCATCACTTTTTCTGTTTTCATTATGACGTTTTATTTATTAGGAGAGAATATACTTTCATGATAGTATGTATTATATTATGTAGATAGTATAAAATGAATAATCGAAATCATTTCTCTTTCAATTCCGATGATGTTGATGTTTCAATACAAAATAAAATTGGCTTAGATTCGTAAATTTGAAATCGTCAATAAATCAATATTTTTAACCTATTTTTATGTATCGAAAATTTATTATATTAAAGTAATTGCATAATCAATATTTTAATATAAATCCGATGGTGTTAAAAAGTTTGTTATATTTGTTTCAAATTAATCTTATTAATACAGAGAAAAGAAATTATGCTAAAACATATGATATTGTGGTGCAATAATGTTCTAATAAGTGAACCATAAAATACATTAATTAACCACATTTCACATATAATATAATTATGTGAAATATTATAAAATACATTAACCTGTAAAATAACATGAATTTTGAGGTAATTAAAGTGGGTCCATTACACATTTTTCCATTACATAAACTTTTAACCTATCGTTCATACTTACAGCGAAATTCATATGAATACTAAGAAATTATTAATTAGAAGTCACAGATATTGTTCTTGCATTGCAATGCCTTTGGGACTTTTGGAAATACCATTCAAAAGAAATGGATACTTTGGTTTCACTCTGTGTTTGTAGTTTTTTCCTCTAGTGTTGAGATAAATCAGAAATAATCAAAAGTTCAAAAGTCAAAAAGTACATATGTCAATAGGAGTTCATAAGGAATGCAATAAATTTTCTATTCTGATTTTATTATTTCAATTTATTATTTATTGTGCAAAGTCTGTTTAATGCCTTAATGAATTTTACAAGAAATCACAATTGAACAGTTCAGCGTAGTCTTAATTGAAATTCAGTATGCTTCTAATGCTGATGGCTTTTGGATGTGAATGTATTCGATGGCCTTGTGGGAATTTGATACTGTATCCTTCATTTTTCTATACTATTCTCGCCTCTCATTTCCGTTAAATCAATTTCGTTTTAGTTTTGTACATCAATCTATGATAGATGAATATTGGGTTCACCCAAATAATCGATTATATTTGCGGAATATAATTTTCAGAGTGTAGCCATTAAATTTGACTATTTTCGAACATTAAGGGAAACTAGAGAATAAAAAAATAAGATAGTGAAATATTTTTACGTCCAATTGGTATTAAAAAACACAAAACAATCAACTTATAAAAAATTAAAATTTTTTAAAATTATAATAGCACAAACATCAAAAAGAAACTCGGGAAAAGCAATAGATACCCTTCGAAGAATCGCAGTCGGGCCACTTCTGCTATAGAAGGATTAAAAATTTATTATTAAAATATCTCCGAAACGGTTTCTACAATATTTTTTAAATTTTAATATGTTACTTATTATGGTATTTAAGCCTTCTATCAAATCATCAAAATTTTGTTTGGTTTGATAAATATACTAGAAGAGTGTCGAATTGAACAAGGATTTTTTTGTAAACAGTGTATCTGCATATGAAATTACTCTACGCTTACGATGGTTTTTAAAATTCCAAATATTGTTAATTGCTATTTTTTTATTATTTAAACGTGGGGTGATGTACCACGTGGATACTATTCTGTTGCACTCTAGTATTTATTCACTCTTTCATGTCAATATTTTGATTGATTATTGTTGTATACCAGGGATGTCAAACTCATATGTACAGTTGCACCAAACAAACAAAGTTTGTTTGCAGTGATAACTTTCAACACTGACCCAAGGTGAGCATAATTAATACGTTTTCTAATTGGAGACTTATTACCTTTTATGACTGAAAATAACTGCTCGCACCGATAAGTACTACCAAACATGGAAATAATTTCATATGCGAATTTTCGAGTACGAATTTTCAGGCACGCCCACTTCAATGAATTTTGCTTTCAAATTTGAGTTGCATTGAATCTCGATCACCTCCATTTGCATATGGCTGGGTACAGAGTCTATACTTATTGAGAAAATCGAAGAAAACAAAAAAAAAAAATTGTTCTCGAGGGAAGTAAATTCATTAAACCTCGTTTCAAATTCAGTTGTTAAATTTACAATTTTTTCTGCGTAGTTCTGATACGAACAAATATCATCTAAACTTTATTTGTTCATGCTGCACGTCGGGAAGTGCGTCAAATCTTCATTTTTAAGTTGATTTTCCAAAGAACTAGTTTACATTTGAATGCTTTAATTATTTCAAAAATGTTCGTAATAATATGATCTTTTCCATGTAACAATAAATTTAGATCGGTTAAGAGTTTGGTTATATTAACCAAGAAAGATAAATCTTGTATCCATATTGGATCGGAAAACAAACTTGCGTTAACTCGCTATGAGTAATCTAACAATACTGAGACCAAACATTACGGAATATTCAGTAACTAATTTACGCCAGATAAATTTTTCGTTCAACAATAAATTTTTGTTAATTACTTAGAAGTTGAACATTTCGTTATTTTCTTCGTCGATTTGTTATTTTATTATATATTATTATTTGCCGATATATTGTCATGGCCGCGAGTTTGGCATCCCTGTTGTACACAAACGCATCAAATATTGTATTTAGTATTTAGAATAAACATAAATGGGCAAAAGCCTTAAACCGCATATTGTAAAGATTTCATTTTATCTAGTTCATATTTTTTTATTATTGAAAAATTTCTATTTAAAATAAGGGACAAATCTTAATTAAAAATATGTGGAAAATAAAAAACTTGTGATTATTATGGAAATTGTATGAGTTGGTATAGGATTTACAAAAACAATTGACTAACGAAATGATATATATCAGGTCGTGTGAATTTTTAAGTTGTTAAAAGATATCAAATGCTTAATGTTTAATGTACATTATCATTGTTTATTAATGTTTTCAAAATTATTTATTTGTTATCATAAAAACCGTAATATCTACCTCTGATGGTTACATAATCATACAAGAATGAAACAATCAACGATTTTGTGTCCTTTTTTGTTTCATTATTTATCCGGATATTATTATTTTTTGTACATTACTATGAGATGTATTTTGCATTCATACAAAATAGCTATTTTCATTATCAAAAAAGAAACTAATAATAGCTCGACTGCTCATACAAATATTGACACGAGTGGAAGCGAGTAGAGATAGTATGTGACTCGGGCTACTGAAGTTTTCTTTTTATATTGAACATAATTTTCCTTAATGAAAAACAGCGTCACTACCTCACATAATAAATAAAACTTGAAACTTAAACCAACAATTATTTTTTAATATATTATTCAGTAATAATATATTAATCAATATTAAAATGTACTATTTATTTTGTAATTGTTATGACAATGAAACATATCTATCATATTTGTCAATAATTGTTATAGCAACGGAAAAAATTAGTCTTACTTGCCAAAAATTTCCACGCACACTTGGATCTTTTTACAAAATATTTACTAACAAATAGCCCAAAACTGTGCAGAAAATTACGAAATTGCACTGATTTTGACAGTTATGACATACTATCGCTGTTTTCAAACATGGAAAATTGATTTTTTGTGACTATGTTCCGAGATATTCGCATTTTAGTGTTTTTGCCTATACCTTTTTAGTCTTCAGAGTTAGACCCACATAGTAAGCGATGAAATGGTTCGAAGTTAAATGAACTAATCAACTGTGCAGAAAAAAATAATAACAACCGAGTTTAATAAAAAAAAATAAAAAAACAACAACAAAATACATGTAAAAACCAAATATTACATCGTTTTGTCGGAGTATTTTTTGATTTGTGTTTGTTTACTCTACAATAAATGACGTCGCATCAAACATAAACAGTTACATTCTTATTGTGGAGTATTTTAGTTAAAATCGCGCACTTACACCCTTGTTGCACAATTTCTTTTTGCTCTCACGGCCTGGAAAATGCAATTTTCGCAATTTTTTTTAACATACTGATAGATATAATTAATATCTTTACCGTATGCATCGTTATCAATAAGGTCCGATTTGATAGTTGCATTCTTTTGTCGAAGTACTGTAGCATTGTTTTACGGAATTTTTTAATATTTGCAAACATTTTATAATTTAATCATTGGGTGATGTACTCTGTGGATACTATTCTGTTGCACTCTTATGAATTTTTTTACATTATCTTATCTGTTCTTAATAATATTGTCATGTTCTAAATATTTCAATGTTCAACTGGTGATAAATCGATAAATTATTAAATCAAAAGAGAAAAACATAAAATCATTAAATAATATAGAGCATAGTCTTATCATACAGAATACATTTGAATATTATGTAGATTTTTTTTTCACTTTATATGACAATGAATCTATATTATTACGTGATTCACTGAATTATGTTCCGTTTCTAGTTACCCAATCAATGGCATACGAAGTTAATGAAATATTTAAGAATTCAGTAGTATAGTCGATCAGTCGACAGTTATTAAATTGTTCTACTTTTTATTTAGATCTAAAAATATAAAAGTGCAGCAGAATATTATCCACAAGGTACATCACCCCATGCTTAAATTATAAAATGTTTGCCAAAATTTAGAAATTCATTGAAAAAAAACTCTATTTTCAATAACATCTTAAATACAGTGTAACTTCATTTTCATATGCATATAAAATAGTATATTATGATCCTCAAGGGATTTGATGGGGAAATTTGGTGCACGACCGCAGGGAGTACACTAATCCACTAGAGTTTCCAAAACCATCAAATCCTTAAGTGCCATACACTAATTCATTGCCCAAACAGCTTTTAAAATTATAAAATGTGTTAAAATAAATAAAATAATTGCAAATGGAAATTCGAGCTGGACTGACGTTGGAAAGTTTGTATTTGTTGTGACAGGTGTTTCTATATGGGCAGCATAGTATATTGGAACGTTATGTATTAATAGCATTGTATTTTGGAACCATGGTATACTGACAGCGTTGAGAATTTGATTTGATTTACTTAAAAAAAGATAAACAAATAATATTCTGTCAATCATAATTATTAATTTTTTCATTAATTTAAATCGATTTACATGGAAATTAGTGAATAATGTAACGGTTATAATGATTGAAATCGATCTTTTAGCCTTATTTTTATGAAAAGCTAAATTTAAATTACTTATTTGAAAATAAGTGTGGTTATGACCAGTCAAATTCACTTTATACCACTCATCTGGAAGCTGGAGGATTATAAAAATCTTTTTAGCACTCGACATCTTAAAATTACACTTTTTGTGTCTCGGATTAGAATCGAAAATCGATATTTTTAAATGTTCCGTTTGCAAAACACACATTTTTGCCATAAGAGTATCATAAAGTAAACATTTATGACATAAGAGTATCATAAAGTAGANCTCATCTGGAAGCTGGAGGATTATAAAAATCTTTTTAGCACTCGACATCTTAAAATTACACTTTTTGTGTCTCGGATTAGAATCGAAAATCGATATTTTTAAATGTTCCGTTTGCAAAACACACATTTTTGCCATAAGAGTATCATAAAGTAAACATTTATGACATAAGAGTATCATAAAGTAGAAATATTTGACATAAGAGTATCATAAAATAGAAATATTTTTGACAAAAGAGTATCTTAAAGGATTCGTACATGTCTCGGCCAAATAGGTAAATTTTGAAAGTGTTAGTGAAAATAGCTAATAATTTTTTGTTTAGAAAATGAAATAAACAACTCGGAAATGCTTCAATTTTTAGGTGGGAGAGAAGTTTGCGGAATGAGGTGTAGTCGGGAGCTTAGCTTACCTTGGTTTTTAAATTATCATTATTCAGTATATCCAACCAAACCAAATTTTGATGTGTGATGAAGAAGGGCTATATAATTATAGTTATAGGCCTCCAGCTTCCAAATGAATGGTATAAAGTGAATTTGACTGGTCATAACCACACTTATTTTCAAATAAGCAATTTAAATTTAGCTTTTCATAAAAATATGCTAAAAGATCGATTTCAATCATTATACCCGTTACATTATTCACTAATTTCCATGTAAATCGATTTAAATTAATGAAAAAATTAATAATTATGATTGACAGAATATTATTTGTTTATCTTTTTTTAAGTAAATCAAATCAAATTCTCAACGCTGTCAGTATACCATGGTTCCAAAATACAATGCTATTAATACATAACGTTCCAATATACTATGCTGCCCATATAGAAACACCTGTCACAACAAATAAAAACTTTCCAACGTTAGTCCACCGGTGAATTTTCATCTGCAATTATTTTATTTATTTTAACACATTTTATAATTTTAAAAGCTGTTCGGGCAATAAAATAGTGTATGGCACTCAAGGAATTGATGGTTTTGGAATACTCTAGTGGATTAGTGTACTCCCTGCGGTCGTCCACCAAACTTCCCCACTCGTATTCCAAGCTTCCCCATCAAAATCCTTGAGTGGCATAGTATACTATTAAGTACTAAGCCTAACTGCCGATCTTAAATGAAAGTCAAGAGTTGAGTTTTTCACGCTTTTCAAAATAAACGCCGAGGTGACTGAAATGAAGCTCAACGTCAATAAATCAATGTGTATTTTGTTTACAATTTGATAGGTAATGGGTAATGGAGTAATCACGTATCTGCCAAATCGGATATATTATAAGATACATGACTATTCCATTTAGTTGACGAATTTTGAATCCGAAATATGTAAACAAACAATCAAAAAGATGGCGCCACAATCGAAAACGCTTGTCAAAATTGGAAATTGAGTTGAGTGAGCTTCACGCTAGCGTCGTTTTAGTCAACACCATATAAAACCCATTGCCCAATTTCATTTTGACAGCAAAGTCACGCTTTGACTCTTCATTTAGGATCGGCAGTGAGAGATATTTTAAAAGTTATCCTTAACTGATTTACAAAAAATTCACGTTAAAAGATTGAATATAGTAATTTGTAGTGATTGAAATTTACAGTAAATTTCATACTTTTTTTATTTAATTACAGAGGACGAGCACTTCACTGTGGGGTGAATGGATGGGTGTAATGCATGCCGATGAAATTGAATATATTTTTGGGCATCCGTTAAATCAATCGCTGCAGTATCGCCAAAGGGAACGTGAATTGAGTCGTCGTATGGTGCATGCAGTTTGTGAATTTGCTCGTGATGGGTATGTTACTGATTATACTGTAAAGTCGAAATTAAGTTTGTGAAAATCAAAGAATGGTACCTTTTTTCTGTGCGCTTCAAATGAAATATCACAAATTTTTAAATTGTTGGCGACTGACTGAATTTTAACAAATTTTTCATTGGTCGTTTCAGGAATCCAGCACTAGATGGCGAAGCATGGCCGTTATATTCAAAGGACAATCCAATTTATCATATATTTAATGCAGAACCAGATGAAGATGAAGAGGGTGCCGTGAAAGACACAATTGGTTATGGACCAATGATGTCATCGTGTGCATTTTGGAATGATTATATGCCAAGACTTAGAAAATGGACGGGTTAGTTATTCAATTTTCATTTAATTACATATTAAATTCTCCAATTATTTTTGAACACCTTTATTTTAGATATGTCATGCTTCGAGGCTGAACTCAGTGGTGTGACTCAAGCTTCAGCATCAAGCTCAAGCACAGCAAATACACATATTAATTTAGTCACTGTGGCACTGGTGATCAATGCACTTTTCGGATTAGCTTTATCAATGAAGTATTAAAAGCAAAATAATACAACCGATACATATCATAATGCAGAATTTAGCGTTACCTTATTTACAAAATAGAATAAATGAAAAATCATTAAGTAAATAATATTTTTAAATATAAAGTCATACAATTAAACATAGCTATTTACCAACTATTTATGAAAATGAATATGATAACATTTAATCATAATAATGTAATGATTTACTAAAATAACATATTACGCTGAATATTTATATTATATATGTAAAGAGATAAAAAAAAATTATGAGATAATAAGAGAAATTTTAGAGAATATTAGACATTGTAAGCCAGTTAGGCTGAAAAAATATAAAAGAAAAATTATTAATTGATATTCATGATAAATGTATATTTTTATATAAGCAGCACAAATATAACTAATCAACTAATGGCAATTACATATATTAATCATATATTATTATAAATCGTTGATTAGAAATAAAAGATAAGAATTTGAAAATCAAATATTCTAATGGACATTAAGGGTTAAGGCTAAGAAAAATATTTGAACTCAAATGAATATAATGTTAGAGTTGAAAGAGCACACTTATCATATCAAATTAAACGATCATATCAATGTTCGAAATAATAACTTCTTAAGAAACGGATGGTATTTAATAAATAATGAATGGAAAAATATCGTAAGCAGAAAAATAAGTTTAGTTTATATGAATGAATCCAAAAAAAAAGAAAAACAAGAAAAGTCTTTATACAATTTTTAATGGAAATTAATGAATATAGGGTATTTCGTAATACATGATACAAAAATCGGAAAATTGGAAAATACGTGGGTATTTCCCCTGTTGGAAATTATGTATTTCAATTACATATATATTTCAATTGAATTTTTGGTAGCAGCTAGATTTGAACTCGCGACATCCCAGTCATATCGCATATTAAACTTTACACACGACGTAAAGCTATTTATTATATAAAGATTCTAGCGAGACTTACGTGTTATATATTTAGGATTTGAATCCGACACAGACCGAATCAGCGTGTTCAATATTTATTATATATAGAACCATCCAGAAATACTGGGGATGTCGCAAGTTCGTTCCTCGCTGCTACCAAACATTTTTCTACATCACTCTACAAGGGATGTATATTGTAATCTCCCCAAAATTCAATTTTGGTAGAATATGATTTTCGGATGGTATATGGCTTGAAACGGATAGAAAATGCATTTTAAGTAAAAAGGGCGCTTTTATCTCGCGTCCGGTTGCCGGTGTCCGCTGGTATTTCACCAAATATTGAAGACACCAGTTATTCAAATGCAACTAAATTTGGTCAGATGATATTTCATTCGGAGTAGAATATACCCATTAAGTTTGGTTACCCTCGTGCAAAAATTAAGGGTGGCTCTAGAAGGGTTGAAAATTGATTTTCGAAATATCTCCGAAACGGAGCCAACATTTTTTTAAATTTTAATATGTTGTTTAATTACCCCTTCTTGCATTCTTATATTTTTATAAAGTCATTATCAGCCAGATTTAATCTATTTATTGAACGAATAGAAAATTCCCGTTGTAGCGAAGGCAGATTCCCACCCGAAGGCAGAATATCGTAAAACGGCAAAGAATTTACCACAAGCCTCATGTAGTAATAGACTAGGATTTATTTAGTTTTAAAATTATAGCAATTTGTATAATGTATTAGGAATTATGAAATACCATATATAACATTTATTTATTCAAATGTTGAAAATTTAAAAGATCGATTCAAATTGATTAGTATAAACACAGAGATACGAAGTAATTTTAGATTGAAAAAAAAAATTAGACATGAATTTTTACGTAAAAAATTCAAATATTAAGTATAATCCATAGAAAATTGGATTATTTAATTAGAACATAAAAAACTTAAAACAAATAAAAAGGACGTAAATGATGGCTAATAATTAAGACCGGACATAATATTATTGATGTATTTAATTGTGTTAAAAAACCCAATGTGACTGTAAGATATAATGATTTTCTATTCATTAAAATCCATTTATATGAATAAGCTGCATATAGAAATATTTAAAAAAATTAAAATTTAATATAAATGTACATAACCTTATAATTGCCAGTACGAAGTATTTGCCTATTGTTAAAGGACAAAGATAAATAATCACTACTATATATTTACAATTAAGATTAAAGAGAAAATAATGAAATCTACACTATGATTAATGAAAGCTAAGAAAAATTTACAAACATTTATTAAATACAGAACGAGACATTTCATATAAGTGACACGTAAAATTTCACTCTTAAATTATTACTTTGTAGTTTACTAATCAGTGAACTTTTATGTTCACAAAAATATTGTTAAAAAATTAAATAAATTTATTAGAATGAAACATAAAAAATGTATATGAAAAATAAATGTCATTATAAAAAAATTAATTATTATTAGAGAATAATAGACAGACAAAAAATAAAATAAACTAATAACGGATATTTTTATATGCTTTTCTATTATAACTTGGTTGCAAACAACTAATAAAAGATATTATATTCACACAATTTTCCTGAACTGTCTGTTTAGATTGTGGGAACATTTAGTAAATAATATATTGTCTTGTGTAATAGAAAGCGTTATCCTTATGGCTTTATTCGTAATAATAAATATATAATTATAAACTATACTTACTATAAATATTTAAAATCGTGAAACATTTTAAATACCGATATTACCAATGAATGATGTTGTTATGCTGTAATAATTATAATAATGAGAATTTCAGTGGCAGAATGGAAACTTATAGTCAGTACAAAGTCCTATATCTCATAATAATGTTTTTTTTTTTTTAAATAATTATTGTCAATTTATTTTTTTAATGGATTCAGTTGTACGAACAATCTTAAGTATTGTACATTAAAAGAGTTTTCCAAAAGACCTAAATATTGTATTATTATACGTATAGATATGTATCCGTATATTATAGTAACCAAAATTAAAATCAAATGTTTTGTAGCATATACATACTATGTAAATCGAATAAAGAAAGATTAATTTTTTAAATTTTAATTTAATTGCTGTGGAAAATATCAGCAAATAATCAGTTAGATGATTCAATTTCAACAACAAATAAATCAGAAATATATTTAATTTGGATTTTATTTTGGAGAATATTTTAAAACTACGGTAAACAGTTAGTAAGCAAAACGTTTCACATTGAACTTAGATGACAAGATGTTTATATTACCACTCGAAGAGTAAAAAAAATATGATTGCAAGCATACGTAAAGTAATCAGATAAATATAAATTTTAACAATGTTTTAACAAAAGAATATTAGGAGAAAATTTTCCCGGTGAAAATTTTATTTTGTGAACCAAGAAAAAAATTATGAATGAAAAATCATTTAATATAGAAATTTAGGCAAACAAGAAACACATACACCTTTTTTGAACGACAAAAATAATTTAAAAAATGTGATCGTGATGATAAGAAAAATTATTAATTGTAAACTAAATATGTTTTTTATACTAAAATGAATAATTGATTGATTCAATGATCCCCCATCTTGTACTTTTATATAGTGAGAAAAAAAAAGATTTTATTATAAATTACCGTACTCAAAAAGAAAAATCTAATCAAATAATTTGTAGTCCAATATTTTTGGAAACATTAATATCCAAACTAATCTAAAAATATATATATAACAATTGATACGATCTAAATCTAATTGTAAAGTAAAATTACTGAATTAAAAATGATGAAAAATTTTGGATGAACATTTACTAGCACATTATACGAAAATTAAAATACATTATACACGTATGTAGATAAAATAAACCAAAAAAAAAATGAATAATATAAAATATAAATGAGTTAAATAATTAATCTATCGCTAATTAACAATAATTAATATAGAGGATAATGGAAATAAATGTATTATGTTTATTTTATAGATGATTTATAGATATTACTAAAAGTAATCGTAGCCGTTGTGCTTATATGTGGATCGAATTAGCGCAATATGCGCGTTTCATACAGTCATTAATCATAAATTTATATAGTTTTAGAAATGAATGAATTAGATTTTTTGGATAACTTTCAAAAACAAATCGGCATTTAATTTGTAATAGAATATTAATTTTTAAGTTTCATATATGTATGTATAAAATGCTGAAAGTTAATTCACAAGAAACCTCAATTAAATGTGACTAATTCAAATGCACAGAATTTATAACAATTTTTAGATAAAACTGAATATATATTATATTAGGAATTTAAGATTAGTTTTAGTTGCTAGTTATTAGTTATAATGACACCGAAAACATTAAGAAAATCTTTAATATAGAAAAACCAATGTCATTGTATTGATTGAATCCAAATTACATTACCCATAGCAAAAAGGAAAATTTAAAAAACATTGCTCAATTATAATTGATTTTCTTATGCAAGACATTCAATAATTATTATTAGAATAGTCTTTTTAGCACCCAAAATAGTAAATAACATATATGTGTACAATACTTTTATGTGTATTGTTATAAATTCTGTGCCAAGGTGAGCGCTTAAATTTGTAGTCTCGAGAGAATTACTCTGCTCCATTTGGCTTCGCCTTATTCAGCAAACTTCAATCTCGTCTACAAAGTTCCGCTTTGCTCACCTTGGTGCTTAAACTATCATTAACGTTACAAAGATAAAAGGGATAAAAATTATTTTGCTTTATGAAATGTTTGTTGGTTTACATTTTTGGATGAGATAATCGCGTTTAATGTTTTGTAACTTTATTAACACATTGGTGACCGGCAGTTTTACACAGAAACTATGAAGTGCCACCGGCTATTTTTTTGAAATCATTATAAAATCTCATAATAAACAATGCAAGCAAAATGACGGATTAATACGTACCGGTCACCATAACAGAAACTTTAAACGTGATTATCTCAAAACTCACTTTTTACGATACAAGAATTGTTTACTCACGTGACGATATATACATATTACACGAAATCGGGCCTATGTTATTTAATAAACATATCAAATTTATACAATTATATTCTAATCAGTTCTCTTATATACAATTATTGGGTTTAATATATCCTGTTATTGATATTTATTTATTAATCAATATTTTCATTTTTGTGTAGAATTGTTTATTCTCCATGAATAATAGTTGCAGTTGCTTAAATCAATGATAAAACCATTGATTTGATTCTCATGAAATAAATGATAAACAATAATATTGCATTATATTGTAAAAAAACATATGTTTACATAGAAAATATTATGTTTAATACATTGCACGTAAAACATAGCAATTAAATATTTATTAAATTAAAAATTGTGAAAAGAAAGAATAATAAAACCTATTAATTTATAACTATGATGCATTTAACACAACATAATGTTTGCATCATATACTGCTTTAAAAAAAAAGAAAATATTTAAATGAGAGTATCTTTTATTTAGGTAATTTATTATTATCAATGTGTTTCCGTTTCATTGTCACAGAAATATTAAAGGCATAATACCATAAGAATTTAGTAAAACCAAACAGAACTGTGAATTAAACTCTGTTAAATGATTTTAATTATTTGATGACTTATCTTGCATATAAAATGAAAAAAAAAACAAGATTTTAAATCATAAAGGATGAAAAATCATTTAACTAGTTACAGAATATTAATAAGCAGAAGTAGATAAATAAATGCATAATAATTATGTAATAAATTACACGAATGAAGCTATGGTAAACCAATAAAGAATCAGTTGTAGGTGTAATATTAACTGGAGCTTTTTTTTCTATTTTTAATATCTTTCTCTATCATCAAGTGAAGTTTCACGAGCATTGTAAGGTATGAAAGCTCTCATTCAACTCCTTAAGGCTTAAGCGAATACAATTATGTACCTCCATTAAGTGATTTTATAAAGCTTTTCCGAATTTTATTATAATGAAATTGAGTGAAATTTAACTGCTTGATGATAATTGAATACAATCATATGCCTAATGTACATCTTAATTCATTCAAAATACACACGTCCAATTTATGGCATAAATTTTATGCGGAGGATAGGTTCCGCGTAAATCAAGGCCAAGCAAATTTGGCAATTAAGCAGTATTAAAGGTATATTCGAGTTTTAGCAAAAAAAAGACATTTTCTATATTTCCGCGATAAACCAAAACTGCGTAAATCAAGTGCCGAATAAATCGAGTGATAAGTATGTCGATACACGGAATTTCCATTTGTTTCCTTTTGTCGGAGGACTGTAGATAATGCATTCATTATGACACATGGAAGCTGAGAATGAAAAGCATCCTAATTTGTCAAGATCTCTGGAAACATGTGAATGGAATCATTTCTAGACCAGAAGATGGAAATAATTTAGCCCAATTTTTATCAAAATATGCAAAGACGTTAAGCAGTATCATTTTATCAGTGAATGATAGCGAATTGGTGAACCTGAGGAAAGCGATAACATCAAAAGCAGCCGGGAAACATTAGCATTGGTACACGAGAAAAAGTCTCCAGCCAGAAAGGTTACATTTTTTAAAAATTTAACAAAATTGAAGCCAAAACAAAGTATGTCAATTGTTAGCAATATAGAAAAATTTGTTGAAACAATAGAAAACTTTGATGAGATTCAAGACGAAATTTTGTCAATTATGTTATTAAGTAGTTTCCCGGATTCATTTGTAAACTTCATTGTTGTAATAGAATCAAGAAACAAAATTCCTCCGCTAAATTTTTTAAAAGGAAAAATGTTGGAAGAAGAACATCGGCAAATAAATAGAATGCCAAATGAAAATGAAGAACAAATATTAATGAACAAATCAAGGTATTTTAGAATCCAACAAAATAATAGAAACATCCAATCTGTATGAAATAATTTATTGGAATGAAATCTTGATTTACATAATCTTCTCTTATGTACAAAACATTTTAACTCTAATATGAAATAAGTACAAATTATCTATTCTTACGTACTAACAATAAGTTCTCAACCGAAAGTACTCCTTTAGTATTGTTCAAATCAACTGTCAACTCTCGCTCAGTGATACCAACCTTTACCACTCAAATAAACAATAACCAAATTCATGCTACAGCAGGGATGGCCAACAAGTCGACCGTAAAGGCTTTAAAAGTAGCCCGGGAAGCCAAAGTTGAACAATTTGTTCTAACTTAAATAAATGATTGAAATTCTTAATTCTATAATATAATCTTTCAATAATAAATTATTTGTGAAACATTCACATACTGTTTATATTTATCCTGATAAGATAAACAATGTAGTAATACTGAACGCACTCTCTCGGCGCTAGTTGGTAGCTGTGTGGCCGTGTATCTCAACTTGCTTTTTCTTTGTAGAGAATATAGACAGGGCGCATATCAGTATCAGTGGGTGTTAGAGAGTTAGATAGTAAAGTGACAGCCAGTGAAGTAATAGTCAGTGGTAGCGAACCGAAGTAAGTATGTTAGTTATTGATTTAAATATTCCGTAAGAATATCTTTAGTAGGTAAATTCTAAAATAATATTTAACCCTATTATTTTCGAATGAATAATCCAAGTACAAGCAGGAAAAAAACGTATCATTATCACAGTGAATGGGAAGAAGATTATTTCTTTACTATGATGAAAGATAAATGTATGTAATAATTATAAACGTTTTCTTTTCGGGTTTTCAACAATTTATTTATAATTCAATCACTTATTCTAACAATTGTATTTTTCTTTCTAATCACAACAAATTCTTTATGTCCTTTTTTGTTCAAGGCTCCCTATATCTATCTGACTTTTAATACGATGCAATTAATTGAGTAATTGCATCGCCTCCTCACATGTATCTGTTTTATTTGCAATGCAAAAGTAGCTTTATCTAAGAAAGAAAACGTTAAAAGACATTATCTAACAATTCATAAAAATTACGAAAGACAGAAAGTAGAACAGAACAAAATAGCTTATTTTTCAAGGTTAGCTTTGTTTTTGGAGAATTGCGAAAATATTATTTTTGCTGACATCAAGGATACAATTGTAAGACATCTTATCAAACTCAGAAAGCGGTTTTCAGATTACTTTCCAGATCTTGAGACACGTACTGTCAGTTGGATTGTAGATCCTGTTAAATGTGAATTTGCTATGATACCAGAAGAACCTTCAGGTTTGTCAGAAGCAATTCTTGAACTTCGATCTAATACTGAAGCAAGTATTCAATTTGAGAGTAAACCAAATCTGTCGTCTTTTTGTCAAA
>JXOR01000340.1:0-52079 GCA_001014335.1 Coboldia fuscipes
ACTATAAAGACAGTGAATAGCCATATTATACAACTAACTGTGTTTCATATTATTTTTTCTTCTTATTCTGGCAGACGAATTTCGAAGTAAGGTGGCATGCGAAAACGATGTTATACAATTAGTATGCAACCCATATTCAAGGATAGCAATTTATACAGCCAGTTTTGGTCGGACCGAATATGAAAGTATACAATGTGCCCAACCGCCAGGCGTTAAAGAGGAAAGTATGTGAAATGAATTAAAAATAAATTTTAGTTTTCTCTCATTTTTTTGTCTTTTTTTTTGTGGGGAATTGATGCTCATATTTGTTATCATTCCTGCAAAAAACATTTTATTTTTCACGTGGAAGATTATGGAACCAACAGTGATAATGGCTATTGGTTTTTTGTAATCGACCAAAGAAGAACAGTGAAACTAAAAGAATGAAAGTTATTTTATTATTAAAACTTTATTTTTATGGTAGAATTTTCCCTTGCCATTTTGAATGTATGTTACATACGTTTCGATAATGTGATGATAAATTCGTATTCTTGTAACAGTGGTAAATGGCATTCATTGGATATTTTTTTTCCTTTAATTCTGTAAATATGAGTACATCATATGTGTAAGTTTAAATTTGCATAAATTTTGATATAGAATGAAGTATTACACTTAAATGTCACATCAAGATGAATTGAATTACGATTTCTGGTTACCAATCAGTTGTCGGAATTGAAAAGTTAAAACGTTCTTGAATTCTGCTGCTTGTTATGTGAATATGTGCTAACCAACCGTTGCCATTCGTGTGAAATATCAAGTAGAAGGAAAATTATTAATTCAAAAAAATATGTTGCATCTGCTCAACAATAGTTCTCAATCTTATGGTTGATTGTTATGTGTTGCAACAGAAAATATTTTTCTTTGAGTCAAATAACGTTGTTGCATTATTTAGACGTTACTTATGCTCTTACCGTATCCTCAATTTAAATATTATTATTACATTTCATTCATTTTTTGTTTCCATTTTTATTTTGAATTTACGTTGTTATTGTTATTCTATAATGGAGTCACTGATTTTTTATTAACGATTTTTGTGTTTTTCAGCATGTCTGGTGTCTTATGCAACGGAAACAGTGATGCAAATATGCCATGGTAAAAGAAAATGTACGGTTTCAGCGGATACAGTGACATTTGGTAATCCATGCAGTCCCAATTCAAGAGTTTATTTGAAAGTCGTTTATACATGCAGTAAGTATATTCAAATGTTTTATACAATATTGCATTGAAGCGAAGAGATAAAACCAACTCAACATTGAGTTACCATAAAGTGGAGAATGATTTCACGTTCATTCTAAGGGATCTGGATTGTTATTAATTTTACGATTCTTTTTATATTTTTGGTTCTTGTGGATCTTCATGCAATTTAAAACGACTCCTTTATCGCCTTCAGTTTTATTTGCCCACAAAATTAGGCAAATTCATTTCACTTTGAACAAAATAAAAATCCAAAAAGTTTTGATTGCGACTTAAAGGAATAAAAATTTTGTCTGTTTAGTTTCGTTTTTTTTTTACTTTGATTATAAAATTATCCTTAAATCTTATGGTAATTCTATGTTGAACTGGTTTTCTGAGCGTATTTCTAATGGTACTTAATTTCTAACTTCCTTTTTATTTTATTTAGACTCTTTAAATATTCTTACCAACGCTTTAAATATTTTCTTCTGCTTAAATTCACTTTGTATTTTCATTTCAGTACCACGTAAAGTGCTTAATAGTCGTTATGATTTTGCACCCGAACCGGATGAACCACAACAAGTAGAAGTCTATCAAGATCAGGATGATCTTTATGATGAGGACCAATTCTATAGAGAATCAGAAGCGTTTCCGCCCGCACCAAAATTATCAAGTGATTTATCGAAGACATCAAAAACAGATATACCATTAATAGAGCCACCGTCTAGCAGTTCTGGCCCACCGATACGGCATCGTGATGGTGGCCATACTCTTGAGGGTAAGTTACTGATACTACTGGCCAAAGTTTTGTCTATTTTAATATCCACCCAAAACCACAATAGCTGATGATTAGGGGACTGGTGTACTCGACCACCCACTGAATTTTCTATAACAAAAAAGACGGAAGCTTTTGTTGTTGTTGCTATATTTCCCGGTTTTTATTCAACTCGTTTATTACACTGAAATTCCAGTGATGTTTTTATGATTGCATGCATTTTAACCGGTTCCATTGTTTTTATATTTCTTTATGTTTTAATTTTGTTGTTGGTTTTGTTGCATGTCTCATCATCATCTGTATAGGTGTACTAAGTTCATTTATGTTTTATGGATATTCTCGATGAAAAACTTTTTACTGAAATGGTTTTTTGTCTATTTTGGTTATGGTGTCGGTATGAAGAGAGAGAAAACCGTTGGTTTTTATACAATCCATCGAATTTACTAACCGGAAATAAAAACGACTCGAAACCAAAAAAACACCAAAAGGCATGGCACATTAAAATAAACAGTAAACAGTCAGTGAAATAGACTTGAATTAAAATACGTTGTAAATCGTAACTTTTATTATATCATTTAGTTTTTGGGATGTTGATTTCCTTCTATTTTTGTTTGTGATTTTATTGTCCTGTGAACTTTTTTTTTTTTTTGGTCTATAAAAGACTATTGTTTTGGCAACCAGATTTTTCGCTGTTCCACCAATTTTTATTGTCTATAATGCCATCAGGAGTAAGAAATGAAAAAAAGTCAGTTTTGTTTTATCAGTCTATTAAGTTTTAAATGAAATTATTATTCTTTTATGTTTGATGCGATATTTTATTTAAAGTTCATTGCTCCATTTATTTGACCAGAATGCGGAATAATTAAAGGACAATGTATTGTAAATTAGGTAAATCTTAAAGGCGTTGCACAATGACAAATTGAATATACGATGGCAATAAGACTCATAACTGTAGATGTTTTATGTTGATTAACATATTTCTCGTATAGTTCATTGTTTTAATTTAATTAATTGTGAATTATAGTTGCCAGTCTATTGGGAGTATTTCCATTACTTTTGGTCTCTCACATTATTTATTTACTTCGTCTACGAGTTTTGAATAAGCATAACCACCGGTTAAATGAAATAAAAGCCAAAGTGTATAATTTATAAATGCAAACATTACAATTTTATGTTTGGTTACATAATAAAAATGGTGAATTTATGCAACCTATAGCGCGAATTCTCATCGGTTGCTGCACTCTACGGTTAACGATTTTCTACTGCAATCGCTGAATGACTTCTATCTCTCTCCCTCTCTCTCTTGGTGGATGAAAAATTGCGGTTACCAGTGAAAAATTTTATTTTTCATTTCATTACAAGAGACTCACGTGTGCAATTGAATTCAAGTTTTCCGAAGCGAAAATTAATCGTTGAAACTTTTTCCATCGTATTTTTCTTTCACCCAGTAATTTCTCACGCTTACAACAGGCAATTTTATTCTATTTTTTCCCTCGATGAATTCCCAACACGAAATAAAATCATCTGTGATAAGAAATTTCTCATGCATTCCCGATTCTCAAGTGTTCATATATAAGTGTAATAGAATCAAGTGAAACGCTGAAATGAAAGTAAGAATAATACAAAAGTTCATTCAATAGATCGGATGCTGAGCATTTCTTTTTTTTTTTCTTGTTTTATCAAATAAAAATCGAATCAAGAGTAAAATAGATTATTAAATTTCATCTTGGGAAAGGTAAAAATGGTTAAGAAACTTTTCTAATTGATTCAAAATGAGAAATTAAATTCATTTGATGTACCATCGCCACGTAGTTGAATACACCATGTAACACTTGTATTCAGGAACATCATGTGCTATTTCCAATTAGCTTTTCTCCTATAGCAACTGAACAGTATGTAGTAGAGAATAAAGAATATGAAAACCAATAATAATCAGTGTACGTATCGTGATTATATCCGTTATTGTTCCTCTTCATATAGAATCAGCTAGACGTCTAATAGTATTAAAAAATGTCTAATTAGGTATGGTTTTTGTTTGAATCAGTTGTCAATATAAAACGGTAATCGGAATTATATTTTTCTTGAAGCATCAATAAAATAATAATTAACCACTAATGAAATACAGGCGAATAACAACGAAAGCGTCTTTATTTCATGTTAAGCGTTTTGGGGTGAGAGTGAAAAGTTTATTACTTGGAAATTAAATTTCATTGCGTTTTATACAAAAAAGAGGGATGAGGATAATTTAAGCTGGTTTTCCGGGAACAAAAGTTAGTTAAAAACACGGATGATTAACTCATAGGTCAGAGGTTTATACGACAATCTCACTGTCTACTTACTGGGATTACATCTATCAAGGAAGAGCAGCTGATTGTCATGACAATCATTGGGATTTAGGGTATTCTGTACGATATTTTCCGTTAAGAGACAGCGTAACATTAATGTAGTTGTGATGGCTGACGACCATCCAGTTAAATGTATTACAATATAAAACATCATGGAACTTTAAAGTCGCAACTTGAATTAGATATCAAATAGATAAATACCTGGGATTTAGTATTGTTAAAATATTTAAGCAATTTTCTTACCCCCAAAGCACATAAAATAGCAAAGAAAAGTGTAAATTCTTACAATAATATCAAAGTGATTAATTCTTGAAATACCTAACTGATACCATACCATTTAAATGGATTATAATTTAAATTAACTGAATGTCTCTAACATTTAAATTAACACACACTGTAATAGAACGATATCTAATATTTATTGTAACTCTATGTAGCATTTGGTTAAGGCATAGGTAAATCATTTATGTCAAATATTTACTATTCCCCAATTGAGATTTGCATTGATTCAACGAATTTCATTTACGAGTAATCAATAATTAATTTACATGTAAGAAAGTATGTTGAATTAACGTTTATTTTAATTTAATTACAATTAAATTACAATATGAAAACTATTTTAAGTTAGTTGAATACAGTATCCCATTGGGTATTACATATTGGGGAATTGTAAGGAATCAATAATTGCATTATGGAATATAAAATAAATCATTAAATTTGTATTATTGTCATTAAATTCCACTAAATTGGTGATGGTATTATGAAGCCACTAATCGATTTATGTGCATTTTGATAGCACATCAAAATTGAACTGTTGCAACCATTTTAAAACATTTCAATTGACTGGATGACTCGTAAATCTTCTGTTTAATGTATCACCTAACCAAACTAATAATGATGAATTCATAATTATGAATTATTGAATTTTAACTTGAATATAAAATCTAATCATATAATGATTGTTTCAGTGAATAAACATCGAATGAATTATTCAAAATTATCGATATTGCGAAATAATAGAAATTCCATTAATACATTAAATCATAATGAATATCAATCACCGTCCAGCGATAAAAGTTCAGGTAATGGTGGTCCAGTTAAAATACCATCATCGGATGGTATCATTATCAATAAGGAAACAAAATCAATTAGGAGTCTAATTGATTGGATTTGGTCAATATACAATTTTCCATCAAGTAAGTGGTTGATTATTTATTTGGAATCATTTATTATCCGCTACCACGTTTCGATACTTAGACAGAATAACTATTAATAAGATTCATATAATTCTATCGTAACGACACACATACAATCTGTTACCGTCATTCTATTGAATATTTGATTCGAATACAGAATTGTTTAGTATCATTGATCAGAAATCGTTAGTTAGCTCACCTGTACTTGATAAAATTTTCTTCTTTCACTCTACGTGGAGGTAAAAATCATTCATCCGCAATCAGTTGGCAATGGTTTTCTGGCATTTTAGCACTATCAACTGCACTATGAACACATGAACTAAATAAAGCATATACAAGTTCCATAAAACTAAAAATCAATTGAATAAGTAAATAAATTTACTTGTACTCGAGGAATAGATGGGACAAAAAAACAGGTGATGATAGTCGGATATTACAATTCAAAGTTTTACCATTGAAAATACGTTCGTTACACTGGATAACTCGTCCCCAAAGTGTTTGTCACCTACGGAATGGATGAAGTTTTATTCATTCAATTGAATTTTACTCAAAGTGCAGCGTTTTTTCGCTCTGGTTTCTGTATGTGACCAATTTCATTGACTAAATCGTTTGATATTTTACTGTTTTTCTTTTTTAGAATTTGTTTTTCTTTCCTGTGCTTTTTGATATTTTTGTTTTTCCAATTTTTTTTCCTTGTATGTGTGTGTGTTTTTGTCCATCTGTTAAGTTCCTGAGTATGTTTACTTTACCTGGTAGCTGTTATTTTAATTCATTTGGCTTCTTTGGTTGAATGGTGATATAAACGACTATTTTATGGCTTACCTTCGTAAATTGATATTTAGATGTACAAAATGATCGTCATCACATCACTTTTAGATGGTAGTTATGTCTCCAAGGAGTTTAGAAAATAAATTATTTGTAAATGTCAGTTACTTGTGGTTGAACACTACTTTTTTCCAACTTTCTTTTTCACGTTCCTCAGTCGTGGTTGAAGTAAATGAAAAATGTTAAATTTTTGGTTGAATGCATTTGGATTGTAAATGTGGAAAATGCAATCAATTTATTTTTTCCTGAAGCCAAACAAAAAGTGAATGAAGTTTCACTCTATTCATGTTTTTGTTAACAATTTTATTCATTCATTGGTTTCAACTATTACAGAAACCATCAGTAAATGAGTTCACTATATTTTACACCTTTTTTATTTGTACTGAATTTAAAAATTCCAATACAGTTAAAACTAATCTATGAATTGTTTTCTGTTTCTTTTTTTTCTCTCTCATTTCTTTCATTTTATTGCAGAAAATCAAGAGAAGTTTTACTTGTATTTAATCGTATCAGTTACAGCTGGTATATTACTCTGTTTAATTATCGTAATTGGACGGTTGGTGGTACAGAAGCGTCGCCTGAAAAATGAATCAAAAATTCAAACATCAAATACAGGTGAAACAACATTACCAAATGGTTTCACCGATGATATATCAGAAATTGATGCTGACATAGATTTAACAACCCCATTGCCTGTACCATGTGTATCCAGAGCAGATGTAAGTATACATTTTTCTCATTACTTATTTCTTGGCTAAATGGGTTTTGTGAATTTATTGCAGTCACACTAAATAGAACACTAAATAAAAAGACAAAATACAACATCCATTTTTTTTGTGAAGTGTACAACAAGTAATGCATACATTTCGATTATTATTCACTTGACTAACATTTCTGTTATCATTTTACACTACCATTCATGTCACGATGTTTAGATCATTTTTATCCTACTAGATCATCTTGATCTCCTTCTACCATCCACAATAAACCACATTTCAATTTGAACTAGTTTTTTGTTTTAACATTAAAAATCAACAGCAGGATCTAAATACACGATGAATACCCAATCCCAATCTCTCCACTTCACTATGCTATCAACTATCTACAGTGTCAATATTTATCGTATTTCAGTATAAACTTCTAATTAACTGAAAAACGGTATGCACTAATAAAAGTGATATCACGCAGGGCCATTAAATTAAATGAAAAATGTATTTTTCATTAATTTTCTGCTTTTAAAAGGTGCAACGTTCGTTTTTTTATCATTTTTCTTTGAAATTTTGTATGCAAAAGTGACTCCTTTTTGGACCTGTGACTCTTCATTACAAACATTCATTTGCATAGTGTTTGCATTTAAACTGCTGATGGATTACAAATTAACGACAACTCTATGAGATAAAATTAAATGTTATAAATTATAAATTAAATATTTCGTTTTCATTATAAAATTAAAGCTAAAAAAATAAACGTCTGTTTTTTTATTTCGCAGAACTATGTAGCATATACACCATCGCCAAGTCCTTATGGTAATTTAGGACCATCAAATGTGTCACATACATCATCAACAATGCTATTACCAATGTCAACGTCCACCAGTCAACCGAGTAGTTTAGCATCAGTTGTACCAGCATCGTCGATTACTGGTAATTCAAATGCCTTAATGTGTCATCCACACAATACATTGGGTAAATAACCAACAAAACTAAATCTTCATCATAATCAATAGTTTAGAATCGGAAAAAAATATAAAAACATATCCAATTTGAAAAATATTTTAATGTTTAAAAACTCATAAAAACATAATGTCAATGACATTTAGTATCAATAGTAATGGTAATTTTATGTTTAGTTAGCTGTATCTAATGCATGTCTCTCATAACCACAGAAAAGAAATAACATACAAATTGAACCATCTGCTGTATTGATTTCTGCTAAATGAGAAACAATAGAAAATTGGCTGTGGTCAATTCAGTTACATTGATTCAAAATTCATAATATAAAATAAATCCATAATCATTTATCATTTCATTGAGGGAGTCAATAATGATTCTTTTGTTTCGATATCATTACGGATTAATATGAAATCTGACAATCAGAATCACTAAAATTCAGAAAGAGTTAGCTGCATGAGCATGAACATGAAAAAAGAATATCAATTTTATATTATTTCATGTGTGATATGAATTATTATGATTTCCATTTTTCTGAATTAAATGAAAACTCCCCCAACATATAATGATAATATTATTTTATCGCAAACTCATATCCATATCTCTATGTATTCTATTAGGTGGCATTGTGCCAATTACATCAGTAGGTCAATATAACCATCCTGGCCAGTCATCATATTTAAATAGTTCAATTGTGGGCCATCATCATGGTACATTACGACGTCCAACTGGCCCAATGATGCGTGACTATACACTGAATGCGCCACGTAGTCTATCAAAATGTGATCCAGATAGTACAATGTACTACTATGGATGACAATCAATGCCTTTAATGACCATGTACAGGGAACCAACAATGCCAACAACATTAATTCGGCCGGCATTAGTATCACAACAAATCCATCAACAGCAATCACCGCAACAGTCACAACAGCAACCGCAACAATTACAACACCAACAGCAGCAGCAGCAACATCATCATCAACATCAAATCCAAGGACAACAAATCGATCAGCAACAACAACAGCCAGCTACAATATTAGCTGAACAGCATACTAAGGTAACTGTGTGTCCACCAGGACGAACATATTGTTTCTAGAACAGAGTGATACTTAACAATCTCACAATATTAAATCAAGATGATGGTGATTCAGTGTATCTGTGAGATTGTGTACTGTGTGTTTGTGATTAGTAATCCTAAAAGGATTTTCAGAAAATAATCATTGAAACTTTTATTCTATCGATTAGTCTCATACTCTCTACTTCCTAATAGACCCTCTTTAAGACTTTGAATAAAGAAATGGAAAAAGGAAGATATGAGTGTACGACAAAGTAAAAATAAAAAAAAAAGAAAACCAAAACGTTATGTAATAAACTGTGACTGAGTTTTAAAACTTAAACTTAATTGTAATATTTAGTGAAGAAAAGTTTATGAAATGCAATAAGGAACAATGTTTTCCCTCATTAAATTGTGTATGGAATGGGGGAACAAGTGAAATCCAAGTGTTGTAAAACAAACGAATTTGTGGTTACTTGTGTACTGAAGAGTTGTGTTATGTCGAATAGTTCTTCTTTTTTTTTTCCTGTTATTTAAGTCTTGTTGTGTTCATCGTATATTTGGCAAACTGCCTCTTATCGTTGAAAATCACTACCTAATTCAGTTTAATTTCCTTCCATTTCTGCCACCATTAACCCCCCCAAAAAATAACAAAACATATGGACAACATCAAAAAATTGGTTTTGATAATAGTTAAGTGTGTACATAAGTTAAATATCTAAGGGTAACAGTGTATAATATTGATTCATGTAATACAACGTGTAATTTAATATTGTGTATCTCTTTTAAATGGGGGCGGTGTATTTTATATATAATTTTTATTTTGTTGGCTGGGCCATGGATTAAATACAAAAAGAAGGGGGATGAGACACCGAATGTTTCCAACTTAGCAAATCTTTCATATCATGTGAGTGTGTATATGAGAATGTAGAGAAGACCAAACAAACCGATAACAGGACAACTACTTGTAAATTGCCAAGGGTCCTATCATTATCATTGAAATATTTTGGTATCGTCATCTCGTTGTCAAACGATTAAAGAGATGGGCTAACACACAATACCAATTTTTTTTTTGTTTCTTTCACAAGAGACAGAATGGCATCACAGAATCTGATGTTATTTTGATGCTTAACTAAATTCAACTGGAAAACTGTTTTGTTTTTAAATGAACTACTAATAGAACCAATGAATTTATCGTTGGTGGGTGTGTAACTTAAATTACACAATTTATGTTTGGTATCCATCCCATCGTACATGAAAATTGAGAAAAACTTTTTCAAAAATTGGTGAATCCCATCAAATGAACCAAAAATATGTATCGCTAAATGAAACACAAAATGATTGTTTTTAATATTGAAATTCATGTTGTATTCAGATTTGTGCGAAATATGGGAAAAAATGCTTTCAATTCTTATGGATTTTTTTATCTGTTCTGAACGATATATGAAAATGAGTGAAAATGTTTCTCTGTTATTTTAGTTTATTGCTGATACTGGAAAAATATGCGAATGTTTGCATATTTAAACAAAACAAAAAAAAAATATTAAATGTACTCAACTGACACTGTTGAACGATTAAAATCCATCAGAGGGTAAAAACTAGCAGAGAGAAAGAGAAAAATGTTTATCAATTTGTTTAGTATGAAATTGCAGACATTACAAGGGATTCAGTTTACAAAATAAACAATTGACAGCGTATAAATTGACTCGTTTTTCTGTTTAAATGTGAATTGTTTTCATTTTCATTTTCTTTTTTTTTTGTTTTGTTTTACGTTTGGTGGAAAACTTTTGCGTTGATTCCGAGTAAATGAATAAAATAATGTTAAGTTTTTTATTTATATGCCAATCATATAGTGAAGATAGTGATGTTTATTAGCATTCAAATTGTGGACCATTCAAACATATTAAATTTTCCGTTAGTTTTCATAACAGCAAAAAAAAAAAAATAGAAATTCAACGGAAATTTGGTCAGAAAAATACTAAATTGTTTGCTTATATACGCAAAATAAATGAAAAGAATAAAACAAAACTGTATAGAATGATAGAATATTATTGACGGTCTGTTATTGAGTATATGATGATATACAGAACAATAAATTCATGTTAAACTTTTCACCAAATTGCAGATTATTCAAATTGAATGAGTTTTCAACTCGTCTGTTTTCTATCACTTGTGTATATGTGAATAAAAATCCAACAATTTCATTGGTTGGCACTGTTTAAAATCTAAAAATATTATTAACTTCATCCTCTTGAATCGTATCACAGATCATAGGGGGTAGCAAAAGGAGAGATAGAATTTATTTATTTTTTTGTGTACCCAACAATAAGCAGTTACCGTACTTATGGCAAACTGAATGAACAAATTTTTGGATTTTAATGAAAAACATAGCAAAAAAGAATGCCGAAACACAACAGTAAAATTGTCATATTATTGGGGCCATATGGGGAATTAAATTGAAAACAATCCGTAGTTATGTTTTTATCGTATGCTGATTGAAAACACGTGAAACTACATACAGAGTTGTTATCATTCACCAAAATAAAAAATATAGAAAAAAGGATCTAGATAAAAAACAGTTCTACCATTACTTGTGTTTGATTCAGGAATGAAAAAAAATGAAGAGAAAAGAATTTGGAAAACTTTTCCAAAATTCAATATTTCAATTGTTGGCTTATGTGTGGGAAAATGGGAAAATTTATTTTATTAATATTTTCTCAGCATTGGTTCTTGGAAATTATTTATTAACCAACAAATATAATAGCACAGGGACGATGTGCTAGACAAACAACAGTTTTGAATAAAAACAAAATTGGTTTCAGATCAAAATGAAAAGTTCTTTCATTCTCTGGGCTGTTGTTGTTGGTGTTACTTGATTTTTAATACGATAAAAGGATCTGTGTTATGAATCACGATAGGTGCAACTGATTATATCATATTTCTGTACGAATATCTGCAATTATCATTCTAATTTTTCGTTAGTAAATTGGGTGAATGTGTAATGGTAATAAAGGGGATCCGATGCACAATTAAGAGATGAACACAAAAACATAATACAATTATTTATTGTATTTTACCAATTCTCAAATGAGTTAAACGTACACTATTTATGTGGTGTATATTTGTGTGTATTTACCATTACCACCATTTGAATCACATCGTCAATTAGTTGAAAGAGTTTGGGTAAATTATTATTATTATTGTTACCAAACTCTTGTGGTATAGTTATATCAGTGCAATGATCTTTCATTTGGAAACAGAGAAGGCAAGAAAAAAAAGAAATGATACCAAACTTCTGCATACCTTCAGCAGTTAGTCTGTTTTCGAATCTCATAAATGGTTAACACTTTCCATTCCATTCTATTTCGCCTCAGTATAAATAAGATTGAGGTATTTTCTATTTTTTATTTCTTCTTTTGTTACTGTAATGAAACGTGTGTGTATGTACACTTAATAACTGTATAAAAACGAAAAGGAATACTAAACCCCTATTGGATTTATGTTCTTATAATAAATTATATGATGGCAAATGGAAAAAGCTCTTCATTATTCGATAATTTTCCTTCGAGTTTAACTTTTTTTTTTCTTGTATTCTCATTCACTCAGTTCTTTTTCTTCGGAAATAGAAGAATAAAAAGCTAAAAACATACAAAACATACACTAATACCATTACGATGGTCTTATGGATTTCAAAATAGAATACAATTTTTAGGGTGAGAACATAAGATGCCTGATATTATGGTTAGATGAAGACCAAAAGACATAAACAGGATGAAAATAATGTTAAATCGGTTTTTGAGAGGCAAAGCCATCAGTAGAGAAAAAAAAAAGAAAGACTGTACACCCGAACCGAACCATTCAATGTACGTCATTCATATGAAAGGAATACAACATTCAAGAAAAATGGGGAGATCCTGGAAAAGCAATTAAATTAAGATAAAGTGTATGCAATATTTTATAAATTATATATGATTTCGATTTTGTTACATTGTGGTTTCATGTTTATAGAACGTTGAGGAGATTATGGGGTACTGTTTGTTGAATGGTTCTATATTACCCATAGCAGTTACCCCATAAGGAAGATATGTTCGAATAGAAAAGTGTTGTATTGCCTTCGTTATGAGTGAAATGTGTGGAGGCCCGATTTCATATAAAACAGCCACTTTTATAATTACCCAGAGCCATAAGCTCTTGACGGTAGAGTAATGGTGATACCAACTTACAATTCAATGAAAATTTCTATACATATCGTTTGGTGTTATATACAATCACATGAGTTGTGTATGTCTCTTCCTTTATGGCATCAGTTTACCGCCAAAAGAGTACACAATTTCTCTTTTCTTGAATGAAAAAAAAAATGAAAATTTCTGGAAAGTCTCATCGTATAATCAAATTTTTTTATACAAAAAAAAAAACAAACAAAAAGAAGAAAAGACAAAAAATTCCGTGAAATAAATGAGATTATACATTTAGATGATAAGCGCAACTTTTCCAGTTGATAATTGATAAATGGTAATTTATATTATATAAAAGTTAATGAATAAGATCTTTTAGATAACAAAAAGAAGCATTAAATTTATGTGAATGAGACATAGTCATTCACACAAGAAATATAGAAAATATTAAATAATTAAAGAAGTCTTAATGTTTAAGTCATCAATGTATTTGAATGAAGAAGAATTTAAGTAGCAGCCAGACAAAATAAACAAAAAAATCGATGAAATAAACATTCAAATGAACTTGAATACCGTTAATAGCAGTTGAAAAATGAATCAATCCAGAATTGAATATACCGTTTAATAAGAATACGAATATGTAAAATTTGATAATTCTTAGAGTTAAGATTAGACCGGTTAAACACATTAAATTGAATATATTTTATATAATAAAACGGTAAAACACTGAATTAAATCAACCGGTGAAAAAGACACAAAGTTATGATTAATGAAAATTTATGAAAAGTTTTCCTTTTAGTCGTTTCCTCTCCTCATCTCACCAAATAATCTTTTCTTAGTCACAATTAAATCTCATTTAAGATGAAACACAAAATTTTTGTTTTAGCATAAATCGCTCACATAAAATTATTTTATGTTACCGTTAAAACGGATCACTTATTTTATCGCATAAAAAAAAAAACAAAATCATTAACTGAATTATTAATAGTGTTATTTCTCATTAAACGGAAAATGGAAACACATAGAACGCTGAAATGAATGAAGTATATTTTATCTCATAAATATAATTATTAGTGTTTTACTAAAATTTAAAAATGGATTTTGATAAGTTTTATGGAGCAAAAGATTCTAGATAATGTTGAATTTATAATGTGCAAATTGGAATTGAAATTCATAAAATTTACGACATTTTAACGCATTAAAAATTATTAGGAAATACAATTTCATTTTACATAAATTTCCTGGCATTTATATGTTACGATGAAAATTGTTAATTAAAAAAAAATAAAAAATAAAAAAAGGAAAAACCAAAAATCCGTTGAAAATTCGTAATGGATATGAATGGAATATTCAAATTTTAAACTATAAGCCTTATAACAAATAAAAGTCGAGGAATGATATGTATGTTATTAATTAATTTATGTTTATTCGACATGCCACTACATAAGGATTAACCATAAACACACTATTCAGTGAAATACTTTATTTTATTTTTCATTTGGATTCTCTTTGAAATTTAAATCCATTAACTGTGTACTCTTGTGGTATTCACTTAGATACTATATCCAATACATCCCTTTAATAAAAATACGCCAGGTATTCCATTAAACATTTTGTAATAATTGAAAATTTACATTTTATGGTTACTGATTATGCCATCAAAGGACTTACTTAGTCATAGTTATTTTAAATGGAATGTAGAATTATTTTACATTAACGATAAATATTTAATTTTAATTTACGTTATGGTTTTTATGTGTAACTTCATTAATTTATGAATTAAAACAATAATATTGACTGATTTATTAACAGTTCTACGAAATTGAGTCTCAACAGAGAAACAGTAAACAATATAAAGAAAACAATCTTTAGTTACTCGTCTATATTCATTTGAAATGTAAACTATGAACTTTTATGTTGTATATGATGAGTGAGATTTTATACTTTTTGTTTCATGTTTTTCTTGATTCCATCCACCCACATCACACCACTTACTTATCTCTCCAATACCGATGGGATTTTGTTTCGTGACTCAACGTTAATTAATGGTGCTGTGTGGCAATGTCCTGTCAAGCTTTGAGGTCATTCGTGTTAAGGATTGTAAATCAAATGATGAATTTTAAAGCTTTTCTTGCTAATATTTTCGAAAATGTTCAAAACGATAATTAAAGAAGATTATTTAAGACAGTTCAATTATTCCATTGGAATTATATAATGAGAGATATTTCCATTGAAAATTTATGTATGTTGGCTAATTTAGAACAATTGCGTATAGTTGGAAATTGATAATAGAGAGACTGTATAATGTGTTATATAGTTCCAATACATATAAATCCTTGTTGATTTTAATTTTTATGAATACATGCAGTTAAGCACATCAATGTAATGAATATTATTCCTTTGTCAATCAACTGGAACTGAAAATTTAATTCATTTTAATTTTCTGTTTGATTTAATGAACATTTATAATGAACTAATTAAAGCGTATTAAACCTGGACATCACTGAGTTTATTCAATTCAAAATTGCAATAAAAAACTATTAATATGAATGCGTTAATCAAATATTAAATTAATTAAAGGACAAACAAAATGATAATATTTAACATAAAAAACAAGAAAGAAATCACAAAACGAAAATAAAAAATTAAAAAAAAAAAGAATCCCAGGCAATTACAGATAATAGCCCACCTCTGATAGAAATAATTGAACAATGAATTGAATGTTTTATCGGCCGTAGAATAATCATCTCTCCCCCTTTTTGTCCTCCATATTCAATAGAATAAATGAATAGCGAACTGAATCAATTTATCGTATTTGATCCAAAATGAAATTAAAAAAAAAATAAAATTTAAGAGAACAATTCTTAATCACTTGTAAATAAAATGATTGTATGAAATATTAGCATGAAATTAAAATTATAATTTTATTAACACACCCCATTAATGGTACTCCATTGAAATGTAATGAAATTAAATGACAAAACAAAACAACAACCCAAATAGCATACGAAGTAAATATAATTCCCACATTTAATTTTAATGCATCATCTTCAATTTATAACACAAACACTACTCACACGTACATACAATCCATTTGTAAATTTGAAACAAAAATAAAAATTAAATTATTCATCAATAATATTGATCTGAATCCACAGATTTTCCACAAAAAATTAAAATGAAAACTGTTTTTAATAAAACAAATAATGAATGGGAAATGAAATATAAATGCAGAGATCAAGCAATCCGTACCGATGGTTGCAATTCATTGAAATTTCAATAAAAAATAAAAGCATTTCAAACATTTGCTGACATTATCTTATCGTTACGGTGCCCAAAATTAACAATTGCACATCAGATATTCAGAATATTCAGTAAAGCATTAATTCATATGTATGATCTCTTTCTGTTACATGTTAATATTTATAACAAATAATGGATTATACCATTTTAGGGATAATTGATTGATATTTAAAATATAAAAAAAAAAACACAAGCAAAAATATTAAAATCAAATTTAACAGTAAATTAAATAAATAACAAAATAAAAATAAAAATGTATGAAACATTACAATTTATGTATAATGAATATGAAAATACGGTGAAAAATTAAATTAAAAAAAATTCAAATGAATTGACATGAGTTTAAACCAAAAATAAAAAAAAGAATAAAAAGGATTTAAAAACAAGAGAACTGTGAATCAAATACACATGAATTATAGTTATTAACATAAACAAAAAAAATAAAAATTTATTAATAAATTAATTGAATTATAAGTACTGACTGTATTCATTTATTGAGTGAGTTCTACTTTTATTCCAGAACAGTAAAAAATCTTGTTTCATTACATGGAAAATCTGTAGTTGTCCGTGTAATTGTTTTATTCTGTCACCATCAATTCATCGCATGAATTAATCTCATTTCCAAACGGATTCAGTAATTCATGCATAATTTACATTCAATTGGAATTGGAGAACAATGAACCGTCAGATCTTTAGTATTAAACATCACACCATGTCCGTATGTCTCATTCAAATTTATAGATTCACATTGGGGAATTCGATTTTCCTCTGTGTGACCATCTTTTGTCTCCGGTGAGCTGCTGCCTTTTTTTGTTCCAAATTGATGACACTTCATGCTCAAACTCTAAAGCATTAACATACCTCCAACAGAACTTTTGAATAGAAAATTCAAACTAAATTGTTTAGGCGGTTTTTCTTTGAAACATTCAACAACAACAAAAAACAGAACAATTCGTTTAGTGAGGGTCACTAGCACAAAGCAAAATAACAAGACTCTCACTTTGACTGAGAACAAAAAATGATGGTATAATTTGGGAAAATCGCACTGAAATCACATAACATCAATGTGATCAAGGAGTGTGGAACAGCAGAATTATGTTTTTTTATTGGTAAATGGAACAGAAGGTTTTTTACATTGTCGTTGGTCCTTTTTTTATGTTTTAGTATGAGCAACGAAGAGTAAAAACATTGAAGACTATAAGGAGTGAAAAAGGAAAATAAAAGAAACGGAATTCTTTTTTTTTTTTGTTTTAAAAACAGAAGGGAGAGTTTTAAATTCCACAGTAATGCATTGTTTTCCTTTTTTTATAGAAAATTTTCTTTTATACAAAACCGATACAGTAGCAAAAGAAATGTACCCTCGCAGAATTCCGTGTTCCCACCACAATAACAGCAACGACAAAAAATCCCGGGTAAATCATATTGTAGCTGAACTACAGACAAGTGAAAGAAGCAGGCTGAAAATTCCATCATACCACGTCGAATAGATCGTCGTTATCATCAAATGATCCTGAAGTGCGAATAGAATCTTACGTTATTTCTTCTATTCATTTCGTCGTCTTCTATGAGTTTTCACATATTTTCCTTCGTTCGTTAAATTTTCCGTTGAATATTTCTTTTAACCACCACTCATCGACAAATAAATGAATTGGGTATGTATTTTCCTACAGTTTGTCGTACTACCTAATTCCTTTTTTCGGTTTTGGTTTACTCTTATTAAACGATCTATTTCATTTTTTTGTTTTGTTTTGTTGAATGCAAATACAAGAGGAACACAAAAACGGAAGTGAAAGCGTGCGAACTAGAATACCCCCTCAACTTAAAATATTCAGTGTACCATAAAACTCCAACTGTATTATTATCAAGTCTTTTCTTTTATTTTCCATTATTTTTGTCCTATCGCGTTCCATTGATACCACATCGTCGCCTTTGAATTGATGGGGTCGCTTTCACTTCAACGTTCATTCAGTATCAATACGGAAAACCGTTAAGGAAAATTCAATGCGAACAAAAATAGAAAAAGAGAAAAATATTGTGATTCGGTTTTCCTGTAAGTCCGCTTTTCTCACCACGTCTTACAGTATTCGATAAATCATTTATCACTGTAAAATGCAGAGAGCTCGCGACCTCGTCAAAATTGATTGTATTCGTTTTTCTAGTACCGTACGTTTTTTCATCTTGTCGTTTTTCCTTTGCTGGTTTCCATCTATTCATTTTCGAATTTTTCTTCGTTTTTATTTATCTTAAACAAACAAGTAAATAGCATATGAAATCATCTGAAATTATGGTTCCGTTTCTCTTAGACACTCGTCTTCCGTTTGCCATGGCTGAAATGTAAAGTGGGAAATAAAACACCCAAGGAACAGAACAATTTTACGAGCATTTTCCTTTTTTGTATTGAGAATATCGTCCTTCTTTATATGGTGAAACAGCCAGAAATACGAATTGACTGACTCCCTGAATAAAAAAGGAAAACAAAAATAAGAAAAACGATGCCCTCTAGAATGGTTAGTATTCTTGACTGTAATAAATTAAATTTTCCATGTAACCAATTTACTTTTATGTGTCTATTTTCATGTACACTTAAGCAGTTGATATTTTACAACAATCGCCGTTTATTTAGTTTTTTTTTTCTTTTTTTTTTTTTACTTTGCACTTCTTGGTGGCATTTATATAACATTACAGCACATAAAATACCATCAATTGCTTCCAATTGGTAAAAACCACATGAACTAAAATGAAAGAAAATCCTGTGGAAAAAAAATGTGAAACATTCCGAATGAAAGACGACAATTTAATCTTTTGGTAACCGAATTTTTGGCTTCCTTATTTTGGCAAATAAGTTGAAACACTGTACGATATGGTAATTCATTTTACACTGACAAAAGATGATTATTGGGCTCGTACAGTATATGATGTGTATTTCTGTTCTACAGTCATCCACCACTGTAACATAGAAAAAGATAAATGTACTCAGCTAGTTTATCTATTATTCATTCATTGTAATATAATTTCCAATAAATTTTCACTTCTTTCTTCTTTCATGTGATACCGAACCAGTATTCGTTTTTATTTTGGGTCTTTCATTTGACTTATGGTTGATTCACGTTTGAATAATGCGTATTCAAATGTTATGAGATGTGGCCTCGTATAAAATAGATTGTTTCAGGGTGAGAACACTCCTTAATGTCTAGTTATTACGCAAATGGTAGATGTCTGACTCTGTGATTCAAATGAAAATACGGATAATAATAGAAGATAATCGTAATGGATGGTGACTACGAGGTGGTGAACGCGTTTCATGAAAGAAACTCAATCGATTGATGACTGATAAAGCGCCGACATATAGGCAAAAATTAATTCTATTGATTCCGTTGATTTTCGTTTATCAATTTAAGCGCAACCATCGCATCAAATCGGTTTTTTATGCCATTCAACTTTTATTATGGGAAAATGTCTTCTTCGTAGCTTTACTGTTCCATTACATTTGATGTGAACATGTGAATCACTTTGCATTTTTACCTCATACTCCATTTATTATTGAATTCCGGTTGTAATTTACCGTTGAATAGCATTGTTATTTATCTGCCACGGATTCAAATTCATTTTCCTCATGAATGCTATCACCAAATGAACGATATGAATAGAATTTCTTTCTGTGCCTTGGTTTTATCAACGAATGATGGAATAAAAATAAAAATAAAATTGGTATTGAACACCCGTTTTTTTTTCACTGTTATCCTGTTCTAATTGTTGCCTGCCTCTCTACTTCCTACTGACTGCGATATTTGTTGGCTGGAAATTACCGTTAAATTCAATTAGCCTGACACACCCTGGCTACTGTACAGATTTGGCGGCCGTCAATTCACTGTGGGTGGCATTTGCTATCATTGGTAATACTTTATCTAATTAATAAAACAATTTAAGCAAAACGGACCCCCAATCTACATAGAAATCGGCACTTTATGGGGATGGATAAAACGCCACGGAACAACAACGATCGAATATAGGAAAAAAATGTGAATAAAAATCAAGTTGTTAACAATCCGAAACCAATTAATTATTACACTGTATTCATGGTTCATTGAGTTTTACAGTATTACCCAGTTCTCATATTGATTCAGTCATGTTACATTTATGTTTTACTAAATGCTCATTATATTCCAACATGAAAATTTTTGACATCAACCAATGTAGTGTGTCATAATTTTATGTTATCAAATGTGAATATATGAATTTATAAACGAAATAGCACTTAGTTAAATGCGTTAAATGGCGTAAACATTTTCAATTGTACCCAAAATGAATAAAGTTATGGATACTAATACAAATTTATTGTATGAAACAATCACCTTTACATTTATTATTCTCATGTTCTATTTAATGTTTTATGAATTTCAATTCATGAAATACAAAATATTATGCATATCACGTTGCACTTTTAATTCCATTATCTACTTTATTCGGGTTTTTAATTTTGATAATTTGTTACGTTTTCTATTGTGGATAATCGAATAGCAAACGTGGTAGCAACCCTTTCATCTATTTACTTCTGTTCATTTGTTGAATTTCACATTCATAACATTTTCATTTTTAGCAGATCAATTTTGAAACAAAATGTTATGATCCAATGTTTATCATTTAGCATCTTCTATAAACTGTTCTTATTCTTCATTGTTTATCTTATTCCTTTTTTTTTCTGCTTGTGTGCTACTGCAGAAATAATAATTTTCTTGTTATCTTGAATGGAAAATGAGAGGCAACGGCAGAGCAGAAGAAAAAAGAACAACAAACCCCCAATGATGATGAGATATCCTGCATAGTTTATATCACAATATTCATTTGCCAACCAGTTTTTTTTTTCTCAATCTATTCCCATCCACTGTACAAAGTTATGGGGAATGAAATTTGACATGTCGCTTCTTTTCCTTTTGGCATCACAACATAATATTTAGTTAGAATACGAAACTAATTCAAATGTCGGTACATTCTGTATTATCATGTTGTTCGGTTTCTTAAAACTCCTGTAGCGAAACATTGATGACTGCCACATCTATATCAACATGTATAATTCATATTAGTCCTGTCATAATAATTTGTACATTCTTCTCTCTGTTTTTCTTTCATTGCGCCAAACATTTTCTTCCTGCAACAATTCGATGTAATACCCTACACGCAATATGATGGCATTTTTACGTAGGATGAATATGAAAGAGAGCTCTCGTACCATTGATTTGGTTTAATATGATGGAAATTGAAGTTTTTTTTATTTTGCTGTTGACTCCTTGTTCAGTGTGGTTCACTTGGAATTGATGAAAACACGAGAAACGGATCTATTTTCTTTTTCATTCTGCGGATGTATAACAATTGAATCAATGTGGTTCATTGGTAAAACGGACTGAAATAGCAGTTTACATCAAAATTGGTACTTGTTAGTGGTTGTACCATAAACTAAATAGAATGATACCAAAAATATCAAAATGTTTTAGGCGTATTGTTATGATGTACCCCGTTACTATGGTGGTAACGGATTGTGTTGCTAATTTAAGAACTCTTTCGCATATTTTTTTTAGTGTTGGGATTCCATTCACTGATGGATTGTAGATGTGTTTCATTACCATTAACGGATGGATGGTCCATCAATGATGCCACTGAATAACACTGTACTGTTCTGTATAACACTTCCTTGAAGGGAATTTTTCTTTTATTCTCAAAATATCCATTCCATTACCATGGACCATTCAACAGTCCAACCCGTGTTTGTTTAGTCCAATTATTTTAACAATTTAACATTTAGTATTTGTGTATCACTTAGGCAGCATACAGAATTATATTCACTTGCCGAAACGTAATAAGAAGAATGGGTAACAGAATAACGATCTCATCAGAACGAGAAAAAAAAACGAATTGAGCATTCAATGAATTACCCACCCGCTGTTCTGTTCTCGTTAACCAATAAATGGAGAAAAGCTTACAAATCGTTCACTTCCAGGATTTATTCCGTTTCACTCGTTTTAATGAGCGTTGAACAAACAATTTCTGCTACTGTTTGTACTATTATACCGTTGACTAGCCTTTTCCTCTTTTACACTAAAATGACGATATACGCACCTAAAAAACACCAAGGAAAATCAGTAACCAAACAAGTAATGATATAATAAAATGAAACTTACATTAATTACACTTTTATTTAGCTTAGTGGGTGGTCTTAATATTTTCCTTGTTGTTTTGATATCGTTGAAAATTTCGTTGATATCTGATTCTAGGCAACCATTAATTGCTTGGTTATGCGGTGAGCTTTAACTGTATCGTATAGACACGGTGAAAATTTCCTATTGACGGTATCAATAATAAACAGGATTTTTATACTAATATTTATATTATTTATATGGTTTACTTGTTATCTGATTTATTGATAAATTTATTGTTAGCATTGATGTGAATAATGTTTTTCTCTTTGGAAACTGAAGTAGATAAAAGATATATTTGTGAGGGACCATGAAGAAAAATCAAACAATTCTTTTGAATGATAATAGTTCAAGCCGGTCATCTATTCAGTTGCTCATTCAAGATGTATCTCAATAGTATTGCTTTCCCCCTAATTTTCTTGGTACTTTGATTCCGACAGAATTTCTGTGAAATGAAAAGAAAAGTTGACCAAATTATCGATGATGGTTTCAAGTGAATAATGATAAAATACATTTGGGACGACCTTCATCACTTGAATTGTACGTAAGTGGGTTTTTCGATACGCATAGACAAATACCATTCCAATAAAGAATTGCCGATATCAACGAAAAAATATTATATTTTTCTTTTCCGTTATATTCTGGTCATCGGATTCACGTACATTTGAATGGTTGACCAATAAACCATCGATTGGAACCGTATTTTTTGTCTATTTTTGGGTGGGTTAGCGAGACTCATCAATGGCAATCATCATACTCCAAAATGATGACGATTTCAGTCATTGCCATAGTACAGCATAGATGTATAACGTAGTTTAATGATTTAACATAGTTTGTGACAGCCTAAGCACATAATAGTGTCTACCTCCGCAATATAAATAAATTCCTATGTGATCTATAAACCGATGACCTTATCATATAGATTTGGAACAAATTTTTGCTTGTTTTCTATTTTGTTTCCAAACTAACGATTGAGTGGAATTCCTTTCTTTTCTTTGATTACAGGGTGGTAAGCTCATACTTGAGCTTCTGGTCTCTTTTTTTCTTTGTGCTAAATTCATCTCTCATCTGAGTTAAATTTTCCCTTTTTATTGGTAACTTGGAGTCGATCCTTTTTTTACACTTTGGTACCTCTACGGTTAGTTGACATAGTTTGTTATTCAACTGCTTAGGACATATTGTCCAGAATGTATCAATTTTTGTGTTTATCCAAAATACTTAAAAAGGGCAATACAAAAAATGTTTGAATACTGTGTACTTTCATTCACAAAGTGAAAATATTTTCCTATGAATTTGATCGTTTCTCATTCAAATTGTTTATAGAAAGAAGAAGAAGAAAAAAAAATGAAAAGTTCAATAATGTGGACAGGAGGTTAATACTATGGCATCATTTTGGGTTATGCAATCGTGAAACATTATCAAATTAGGATGAGAACAAACTGTTCAACCGTGTAGCTAAGAGAAAATCGCTTGGTCGTGTGTCATCAACTACCTCAAATTCAAAAGTTTTTTCTTTATGTTTTATAGCAGAGGGAAAAACCAAGAAAAATCTCATTGGGCTCTGATTCTTAGCAAAAACGATGCCACTTATTAGTTTGACACAGGACGCATTGTTATAAAAGAACAAAAAAAAGTGGTAAGTTTTTTTTCCTGGACTGAACTTTTTATAACAAACTCATCCATCTTTTGTCATTTCAATGGAATCCGATGAGACTTAATAATTCTTCAAAGTCCAAGATCGATAAACGATAATCACTATACCGTTTTCGGTTTTCCTCTATATCGATGAGGTCATATTCAACGTTAAAAAATTATTGATTTTGCATTAGTGGTGATTGTTGTGTTGACAGTTGCAGATCACCAATTTTTTGGGGGGGCTGTTTTTTTAGTACTACTCTCCTGCTATTGTCATCTCATTTTCTCTCTGTTTCCCTAACCCGGAACGACGGTTTTGAATCAAGATGGGAATTTCTTTTACTAAAAAAAAAGAAGAAAACTTTAAGACGATGAAAACTGAATAAGATTTCGTTGGACTCTTGAAAACCGATGAGGTGTCAAGGAGTGATGGTGCGTAGCTGATATTGTCATTGTCAACACCCTTGATGGATAATCATTATAGACTCAATGTCATCCGGTTCGGAAACCAAATGATTCCTCGTTTTCATTTTTCCTACTCTGTCTGTTCATGGTTTTGCTTTCCGATTCCAGGCGTTTGGATATTTAAAAAACTTTTCCGCCGTAACATTTTAACTCTCATCACCCAAGTGGAACGAGATTCAAAAACCTTTATTACATCCGATTTTCTGTTTATCACCGTACTTGGATGAAATGGTTTCGAAACCAATTAAGACTGTATGCCCGGCCATCCAGTCAGTTTACTTTCTTGATCAGAAGAGATGATATTAATAAATTACCCTTTCAGTGTCCCGATTTAATTACCACACTGATGATGTAATTCAGTGTTCCATAACACTCCCCATTCTGCTAACAAGATAGCAATTGAATGAAACACCATTGGCTGACTGTTTCTTCGTATTAATCATCTGTACACGTTTTCTGAGGCCAAACGAATACCATTCGATGATGTTCATAACAAACTTTCTATCTTTCATTTCATTCATTTTTATACAAACACTCAACTAAAAGTGTGAACGAAGAACTTGAAATTATTTTCATTTTACACTTTAAAATTGCAATCAAAAAAAAATATAAGAAATATGGGTTTTTTAGTTGGAAAATTAAGGAATCAATAAACCATCAAAATCTCTATCACGTGTAACTGGTAGAGTGTGTTCAGGTGTTATTTGGTTCAATACGTATTTAGAATACATAACTAATGTAAAGCAATTAAAATCGGTGAAAAATTCTTTATAAGAATGTACGAGTATAAGGTGAATTAAAGTGTCCTTGTCTGTAGAGTTGATAACATTATTATTCATCCTATCTGTGTAACATGAAATCCTGTTGAGCTTCAAAACCATTATTACCGAATGATTTATTGTTTTGGTAATTCTACATTCTCCTATGCCATTTGAATTTCAACCGAAATGTTGGCCTGTGATGGATTGTATACCGACAAAAGTCGATTACCATAGATACAGTGAAGACAGTTAATGAAGATTCAGTTTGATCGCATGCAGTGAAATGCCTCATTAATTGTCACACTTTAAGACTTGTATATCAACGATATACCAAGAGCATTATGTTTGTCTTACGTAAACTTTTTTTTTATCATCATCTCGTGGTGGTTTTAATTGTTTCAGGATAAACATAAATGCGCTATGATTCATTACAATGTGATGAATTTTATTGTTAAAATGCGCCATTCATATTAAATGGGAATATGATTTTGGATGTGATCAAATCCAATTGTCAGATTGTACTAAAATTACCCACTCAACTGGATCGGATTGTGTTTAACGATTACATCATAAAGACAACATAACTACATTGGAACATAAAACCGAAGAAACAAAAAAAGGAAAAACGGAAAATATCTGATCAATGACCACAATCAATTCAAATATTGAAATCGAAGAATCATAGAATTGTTGTTGCTACCTACTTCTGGTCTCATTGTCCAAGTGATTGTCTCTTGTTGCTCCACCCGAACCGTTAGCACACACATACACAGGAAAATTCAACATTTCATATCCTCAAGTATTTTAAGGACACTTTTCATGCAATAGCAGCAGGAGGGCCGAAATAAAACACATCAAAATGATTGAAACGGAAAAACAATCGATGAAATAAATGATCAAATGCCATTTGACACGTACAATTTTGGTTTGGGCATAAACATTTTAGGAATTTCATAAAAACCAATATGATTCGATTTTATTTTTATTCTTTTCGATGGTAACAAATACAGAGAGAGAGAGAGAGAGAGAGAGAAAATATTTTCGAGTCCAATATGATCTCTGATATTATTGTATTCCCTGTTATTCGGATATTTATTTGAAGGAATGGAATTTTATCGATAGAATTGATAAAAATGAAATCCCATTAATATATGAAGAGCACGGGCTGACTGATGAAACCAAAAATACAAAAGGAAAACGCGGAAAGGGAAACAATAATACGAGGCCGATGGATGGCGTCCAAAAAGTAATCCATTTCTTCCTGCTGATTCCCTCATACACTGAAACGATTACGAATCGTTGTCGTTTTGTCGCATGTGGCGGCACGTTCATTCAAATAAAATGAGCTTTTTTGGCACTTGTTCGTTGGCCTAATAATATCAAAGTATGGTGGCCTGTAACATTTCTTTTATCCAATTCCTTTGAACCCAAAAAGGAAAGAGGAAAGATTGTAAAAGAAAATTATAGACAGCATATCGACGCATTAAATACCATCATTTCATTGTATAAATTCCAAGATGTTTATGCGTCTTCCTATGGATCAGTTGTCCGATGTCATATCCGATGAATCGGTTTTTCGTATTCTTTGCATATCTTAACGTTGATGGTTCCTCAATAAAATAAAATATTCATGATAAATTCACTTTCATTTATTTTATATTCATGATTTTTATTACATAAATGAAGTAAAAAAAACGAAGAAAAATATAATTCATTTTATGATTATTTTTATTTGAATCATATTTTAACATAAAAGCATAAGGGAAACAAATGAATAAAAGAAAAAATATTTAAAGGGAAGATAAAGTATATAAAAACAAAAAAATTGAGACTGCCCATCCTTGATTATATAAATTTTATACATCAGTACTTTCTGAGCAAAATTTCTGGTTCATTCAGTACATTCATTACTTTTGTTCATACTTTATTATTATGAATTAGACTAGATTCCTTTCGTTTTTTTTTTGTTCATTCATTCATATTTCCCTATGCTCTTAACAATTTTTCATTCTACTTTACTTCATATAAATCTGTTAGATAGAAGACAGTATTATTATTATTCTTTAATTAAACGTATTCGGTTGTAATGAAATAAAATTTTAATAGACGCGATATGAGTATAATCACCCTCAAGTGGTATTACCGTTCACCATGAATATTGAGTGGATGGAAAAAAAATACCGTATCACGTGAGTGTGCCCTTAAAGTATAAAATGTAATTAAATTCTAATAATAGGTGAATCTGTTTTATCCTCTCATTCATATAATTTTCAATTTAAAAAACAGAAATGGATTCTTTTACAAGAAAATATTGAAGTTTAAAGAACCATTCATGCTTACGTTATATTACTAAAAGTGAATTTACTTGATAACTTTTCAATTCCAACAATGAAATCAAGTATAACATTCATTGGAATTTCATTATATGTTATACTCTGATAAAAATATTAATAAAAAAATCATTCCTGTATTGACTATTGATGTCTTTGATTGTAATACATCCTCTTAAGGATTGATTATTAAACAAACAGGACTGAAAAGTAATTTAATCTTAATGCTACTCTCTTATTTACTATGTCTCATGTAGCTGTAATCATGAAACCATTCATTTAATGTTAAACTCTTACATTTATGTTCCATAACTGGAAATCCAATGCTTATACTAACAGTTTATACAACACAGTTGTTAAATAAAAATTTCTGTCTGTTTCTTATTTTTTAATATCATCTTATCCTAGCGTACACTTACAAAACTCTTAATTAGTTAACGTGAACTTAAATCTGTTCGGACACCGGAAAAACTAACAAGTTTACTTGTAATTAATTTTAAGTGGAATCCATCGTTACGATTCGCTTCCTCAAATATTGTTTCTGTTTGGTTACGTAGTGCTGCTGATATAGTCGTTTTAATTTGATTTGAGAATAATGTTGTCAGTGGTTTTGCAAATAAACCACTCACCCATGATGTAATTGAGTTAGTTGTTAATATTCTAATTTTGATATCATCAAATGATATAATACGCATATCATGAAGTTTAACATTTGCATCCTTCAAACCAATTGAAAATTTAATGGTAACCACCGTACGATAGATGGATCCTTCTACGAATCCATTCTCTGATACTGGCATTAATTGGGCAAAAAAATCATATTGGAACTGTTTAATATTTTCCACCCAAAAAAAAAGAAAAGAGAAATAAAACAAGAAACATTTAAAATACATGAAACATGAAAAATTAAAATGAATTTATTTATGAATGTAATACATACATCAGTTCGGCCTACCATAAAGGACATAACCAAATGAAATGCTTGATCATCCTGATACCGCATCGTTGCAGTACCATAACGCACCATGTCATCCAGTTCGATTGTTTTACCATTCGTCAAAAATATACCCGACATATATTTGAATAAAACCGCATTCTATTTAAATTAAAAATACAAACAGATTCATTTAATAAATTCTTGTTTCCATTCATTTTTCTAATAGACAAAACCGAAATTAAAATTGAAATACATAAATTTCAAAATCAATGAATTAATTCGCATTATTCGTATTGATGAGAGAGAACGTAATGCTTGATGCATAGAGCACAGAGCACAGAGTTAGTCTAACATTATAAATTTCCTTTTTGGCGGTTTTTCATTTAAAACGATTAATACCAATATTTAATTTGTCATTTGAATGTGTTAATTTTATAAATCAAAATCTGTGGTATTTAATTATTAATAATTTTGAATATTTGAATTTTAAAATTGGAAATTAGTTGAATTTTAATTTTATAATGAGCTTTTACCAATAATATCAAAATAAATGAATTTTGATCAGTTTTATCATAATAAAATTTGAAACGATAATTCATTGATTGAGTGAATGTTAGATGGACTCAATAATAAATAGGTAATTAGTAGCATTACTATTGCAACTGATTTCTGCATATCAGGTAATACGATTACGCTATAGCCACGCTCCAATGCAATTGGCCAAATGTGTTGAATAAAAAAGTCCACTTGATCATTAATAATTGCCACATCGGTTTCATCTTGTCGCCTTGTTTTTAATGTGATTTATATTGATATGGTTTTATGTTAATGCAATTTCATTATCACATGTAATTTATGTTTTCATATATTGTTGGTTGAATAGTGTAAATCAGGAATCCAAATAATTTTTATTTTTTTTTTTTTATTATTTTGCAAATTCAAACACCAGACCGGAGATGATAATTGTAACGAGTAATTTGATATTGTCATCAATTTTTCAGGTACCAGATGCGCCAACAGGTGACCCAATATGTTGTTAAACACCACATGAAAGACAATAACAGAAATAAAATGAATTTTTATTTTTATTTAAATAAAGTAAAGTCAATTAAATGAAATTAATTGGATAAAATTTGACTAACATCTGTTTAACCTTAACAAAGGTAAGTATTGTAATGAATTTCATTAGAATTCTTTTACACAATGACGCCATTCTCTTGTTACACATTAAATCTGTTTGATTGATTTAAATCATGTGTTATTTGATTTTTGTATTTATTTATTTTTTTTTCATTAAATACAATTTCATTTGAAAGTAATCGATACATATTTATCCATTGTTATTAACAATTTATTAATAGTAAAAATTATATATTGATTGTTATGGATAATTAAATCGACATTAAAACTGTTTGGGTTTTCAATACAAATGTAATCCATTCTGTTTTCATTCAATCGAAATATTGATATTTAATTAAAATATTAAATAATAATAAAAGGTGTTAATCATGTATAATGAATTATCGTTGTACAATAGTACCACTTATACATTTAAAAGGTGTTTATTTGAATATTAAAAATTTTATTTAATAAATAATGACGTATTTAATTAATTGGTTAATTCCAGTTAAACTTCAATGTTTTTATTGTTGTATAAGAGAAATCTCAATAGATGAATTTACATATAAATCATTTGCGAATGTTGACAATATCAAGGCCATTGTATCAACTAATTCCACCTCACTTAAAAACCACAAAATTCTAAGTAACACTACATCTGAACTAACTTCTAAGTGAATTAGCAAATTCCCATTGCTATTTATGCATAAAAATTATAATTTAATCATCGACAATTCAAGTTTACGTTTTATTTAGTTTCATTACTCTAACGTTCGAAACAATTGACTGTTTCACTTAATAGCACTCAACAAAAGAGCATCAAATATGTATAACTTTGATCCCATCAGTTAGTCATAAGACAAATAAAATCAAAAGTCTCTTTAGTGATGTCTATTTTTCTACGTCAATCATTTGTCCTTAGCTATTAATCTAATAGACAACAACAGATTACCTTTAGCAAATTATCTAATTGATTTAATATCCATATCTATCACCTTATATCACTGTTAACGTTAAATGCACACACTCACAAAAAACGAGAATTCATAGCTCTAATGATAAACAGCCATTTATGGATAAACATTTCTTTAGAATCTTCTTTCTTCAATATTTTCAACGATTTTTAAAAAGGTATACCTGACAACGATAATAAATTATGCGCCAAGTATAAACGAAGTGAATGCATAAGGAGTAACAGCAACATTCAGGATATTCACAATGTTTCAATGGAAATGGTTTATCAACTCATCTAATGGTGTCGCACAACAATGGAAACCAAGAAGTAACTGAAAATTTTATAAGCTTGATAATGTTAAATAAGAAGATTCTATAAGATGCATACTTTATTACATGACAAAGTTCTTTTACACATCTCTAACTCATTCAATCGCGGTGAGTTTATTTTCAAATAATTTTTTATTGAAGTCGACATTATTCATCTTTACATTATCCTAAGTTAAAGTAGGTAATCATACACAAGAAAATAAGAAAAGAGGAATGTTTGTTATATATTTTTACATCAAATCGACTACCACTTAGCTTTGATGATATTAAATTAAAATATCCAAGAAATCATATTTAATACATTTCACGATTGAATTCCGTTGAAAAGCAACCTTTTTTCCGGTGAAAATCTTCTAAATGGACATAAAGGAGTTAATGGAAAGTAAGAATTTCCATGTGAGACGTGAATAAATTTTAACGAATGAGAAGAGAATAACATTAAACAAATGTGAATACAGAAATTATAATCTCTTTTAGTGGCTTCCATGGGAGGATTATAATGAGATATGAATCATACAGGAATGGTGATGAGTTAGGAAGATTAACCGTTCACACAGGTATGAAACTCACATACAAATGATTTGTGTGACCAACAGTGTTGATTAGAATTTTTACCATTTTCTTTTGATTGTTAGATAATTGCAAAGAAAGTAGAAGTAAAAATTTTGTTTTAACTGTGATTACAGAGAAAACTGGTAAGTAATGAACACAAAAAGAAAAAGAAAACAAAGTTGTAAAATAATTAAAACTTTTTTATTCGACTTTCTCTAAGACAAGTGTGTCCTGGATGTTATGATCATTATGATTTTCATACTAATTTCCTTTCCATGGAAATTCAAAGAAAACAAAATGATTGTTATAATTTTAAAAGAATCACAGTAAAACATACTCACAGATTTCGGTCATCGGTATCATTTGTTTCTGTTGTACTATTTGCAATACGATATCCGTTTACTGGTAACAATCGTATACTGGTCGAGGTTATTAGAATTATAATTAAGAAGATTTTTTCACATTCATTCACCATTATTCTAAATTTTTTCTTCTGTTATTCCTTCGCAGTATCTTTTAATTTTCTTTCAGCTTGTACGAATTACTCAATTTGTTCATAAATTTTTTCCTTAACGGTGCTTTTTTCTTTCAAGATTGTCAGGAATTTAAAGTTGAAAACAAAGAACAAAAAAAACCAACAACAAACCTTTCAACTTATTATTTCCTTCTGAGAATACAATAGACAAAGTCAAAAAAAAAAAAATAAATAAATTTTATATTCTTTTTTCTTTCGTTTCACTTTACTTTCTTTTCGATTAACTTTCTTGTACAGCTCTTTTCTTGAATTCAATAATTTTCACAATTCTTCTCGTTATTCTTTATTTTTTGGCACATACAGAAGACTAACAGTTGAGTCAAAGTGGATGATGGTTGAAGGAAAAATAATAAATCTTAAAAGTCCATTTATACTCAACAAATTATTATTTCTTTATAAATTCTTTCTTGTCTCATTCACTCTATGTATTTTCCTTGTGCTACCATTAATTCTCATCGGTATTTTTTTCTTCACTGTTTTCTTTAGATTTTCTTTTTTGGGTTTGGTATTTTATCAAAAAAATATTTTCATCAAAAAATAACGAAGAAAACACTCCTGGTAAGACCAATGAGAATCAAAGTTTTAAATGAGAAATTCGTGTGCACTTCTGTTTTCATTTGAACTTGTCTATGATGGGAATAAAGCACTACGTCTATTATAACCGATTTATTATTTGTATGACATTCAATATTAAGATTCGATATTGAATGACGTTTAAATGAGCTACCATAATACGATTGGTTGTCTTTTTTATTTGTTAGTATGCACACCAGAACAAAAACACTCTTTATTGAATTTGAAAGGAGCCAAATTGAAAATAATTTAATTTTTTATTTTTTTTTTTTTTAAATAAAATTTCACTTGTTTTTTATCAATATATAGCCAAGTGTCCGTAATCAATTCTGTTGCTGTTCACTTCTATCATTTCACTGATGATAATACCATTTACTGATGATACAATTGTTGAGCATCGAATTATGTCACGATAAAATTTAATTAAAACTGATTTTATTTAAAACTCCTAACTAGTTGAATATATAACTAAAGGTGGTCACTGATTAAACTGTTCACTGTATAAGTTCTATTTTAACTTTTCATGATATTTATTATTTTAAATAACAAATAATTTGTGCTGTACTTATATTTACAGAATATTTAATAAATAAGTCACGTTAAATGGTTGATTATGTTCTCTCTCACATATTATAACTTCATAAACCAACCAGTTGATATGTTGTATCGGTTAAACTTTAAATGAACTTAAATCACATAATCATTTTGCTAAATAAAGAAATTATTTTTATTTTTATTTTGTTTGTAACACTTTTAAACAAATTCATACACTTTAGTTAGTTTTTAACAAACTAACTTCTGTTTCAGATTGTTTCTTGACTTGACAAAACCTTGGCAATTGTGTGAGATTATTTTTTTTTTTTATTATTGAACAAAATTATACCTTACAATTACAATTGAAGTCAGACTTTAGCTAATATAACTAACAACAGAACGGAACGTTTCATTTAAAATGTTTAGGTCGTCAAGTCAACTTATAAAACTCGTATGAGAGTACACTACTGAATTCAACCGTATAAATGTACATCCGAATGTTTGATTATTACATGAATCTTACTCTGTTACTAAACCCCACTTTTTTAAACCGCGAACAAAAAAAATATACAATTATAAGTAATCGACAGGTAAACAAATGTTTTTTTTTATTAATTTTATTATTATCGTTTAAATAATGTCCATATAACACTCGTGCTACCGGCAATCAAGTAATTAGTCATTCAAACATACCGTCAATTATGATTATTTAGTTGTATGCAATTTCAGATTAAAATATTTAAGTAACATGGAAAAAAAAATGAATTGTTAATTCCATATGAATGATAAATATTTGATTCATTATGTGAGATATTTGGTTACGCTTCTTATCAGACACATCTAAGTAATTTAAACAATGATATTTCCCCAATTGATTATTATCTTTCAGTGAATATATCTCGATTATTTTAACTGACTTGAATATAAATTTATTAAAAATCATGTTTCTTACATCATAACATTTAATATCCGTAATCAATTAAAGTATCATCACTTGATTAAACAAATTAGTTGTTCAATTATAAGTGCCGAACACCGTTATTATAGGAACTGAATATTAAACTTGAACTTGGAACCAGGTGATTACATTTTATGTTCATAACAGAAAATTAAACGGAGAAACATAGGAGATCAAATAACACAACAAAAACAACAACAACAACAGCAGCAAAAAAAAAAGAGAATTGAAACACCGAACCACATCTGGTATCCAATTAAAGTGACCACAGAATATCAACCGTAGTTCACCTGAATAACAAATGAATAAATTATTAAGTCTTATACATTCAACAACAAATGGTACAAATATCAACTACCCACTCTGTCTAGTATATGGTGGTGTTGATTTTGATATTTAATTAATACGTGATACACTAACAGGTGAATATACCAATTGCTCTCTCTCTCTCTCTATCTATTTTAGTTATATATGGTGTACTGTGCAATTCAACAATTTAATGAATTATGGTGTGGTGTTGAACCACATCGTAGTGCACGCGACAAATATGTTTTAGAGATGATCATGATTAAAGTGTTACTCTCAATAAACATAGAAAAATAGTGTGCTGGGAAGTGGTAATGTTGTTGTTGTTGTCTCACAACATTGGTGCCATTAAAACCACTCGACAAGTTTTATGTAAATTTTTGTTGACTACAAGTGAATATATTAATCATTATATCAACCGAGTACCGCTGAACTAATATTCGTGGTTTTAATTAAATTTATAATGTGATGCACCACCGTAATTTAGTTTATATTTATAGGAGGGTACCCAATCCCAATCCCAATACCAACACTAAACAATAATAACAGTATCAGCCACCCTAGAGGAAAAACTAACGCCAAAAATACTCAGTTTAAGCAAACATTATTGGGCGATGGTTGTTGAATTAACAGGTTTGATGGAACACCAGAATTTTTTTTTAGTTTTTCTTTCTCAGAATTATAATTTTCATTGAAATTGAATTTTAACGTATTCCATCCTCCTCTGATTTATTTCTGCTAAAATTCTTGAATTATTAATTTAAATATTATGAAGTTGTAAATTACGTAGATGAGTTCTGTCTTTAAATCATTTTGAATAAATTCCTTTGGTTATAATAAATTCATTTAATATTCAGTTAGATTTACAGTATGTAATATTACCTAATCTTCAGTATCACAAAATTCCTTTAATAAAAGTTCATCTATTGAACATAAACTGAAGGTGTATTGTGGGTTTTGATTAAAGCTCAGCTCATTTCAATCAATTTTGGGTTTCCAATTTTCACCGCAATTTTTTTTTTTCGCAATATTCAATTTAAAAATTTAATTCAATTTAACCTGAATTTCTAATGTTTTATGTTGCCATTGGTAGATGAATAATTAGGCAATACCGTAGATTTGAATCCTAAAAAAACACTCGTCAACAATGTGATTGGTCAACAAAATTTAACTGCCAATTAAATGGTATTTCAATTGCATTGTGGCATTGAGGGATAACGTGATCCCAATGAAATGGCAAAATAAATTAATTGGACAATTCACGATTGTGTATGGACCTTTTTTATTTGGCTGCTGACAGTGCAACCAATATGAACAAAAGGAAAGAAAATCCTGGTAAATAAGAACCAAAATAAATTTTATCACATTAAAATCTTGTTATGATAAACTTTTAGCTCATTAACAAGTCATTTACCGTCCAGCATGTGGTCCTCATTGTTCAATGGAAAACAGGAAAAAAGACAACAGCTTATTTCCATCTTTTTTTTTTTTGTATTTCGTTCTGTTTTTGGACAAAAGCATCATATTTATTTGGAACTTTTTTTTTTCTTTTTATTATTTATGAGTAATTCCCATCGACGGATCCACATCATTGTGCCATCAATGTGTCCTCTGTTTTGAATATGAATTTGACCCATACAAAATTGCTTTTTAGGATTTTCCATAATACGATGGCAGTTTTACACTCAGTGGGGAATTTTTGTGTTATATTATTGTCTGTTATCTGGTTTATCTATCCGTTACACGTTCAAAATTCTTGTCATTTTGCATCAGAATAGACATTATGAATGAGAATCAGTAGGTGAATGGTGTGCCAAAGGTTAAACGGCTCATCCATTTAAAATATAGTTAGAATGTGATTTTACCTAAAATATATTGTGAATTAATATGAACAGTGTTACCATATAGTTGAATGCATCTTCAATGTAGTAGACTAACAGTTAATCGTATTCATCTCTAACCTTTTTTCTCAATGTGGAGAGTCTCATGTGTACAGGCGTTAAATGATGTATCCAGCCATTATCCATGTGAAGAGAATGGGGCCGAACGCAATAAAATGTTTGGCTCTGTTATTATTTTACTTTTATCATGATGGACTATTAGTTTGCTATTCCTAGAGTTTTAGTTGTTTGATTCATGACAACAGAAACACCCCAAAAGTGGCCGGTATCCTATTCAATTGTTAAGGATAGACTCCCCTTGCTTTTGTTCCTTTCAACAATTGATAAAACTTTCTCCCGCCATTGACCGTAGTTAGTTAGTTCCCTTCGAAAACTATAGTTATGATGGTTTAGTTACTTCATTGATCATCATGTGAATGGAACATTGATTCCAGTAGATCCCATACAAATGTTCTAATGCATAAAATTCACTTACATTTACACTCACTTTTTTCGATATTGTGGATTGATTACAAACCATTTCATTCAAATGAAATCTGTAGTTTGTGTATTTTATATTTTCTATTTGTTTATGGGTCACATTGCTGTCCCACCCATATCAATCAATATCCATTAGAATGGATCAATATTTTTCATCTCAATGTTTACAATACCATTTAATGTACAGTTAAATATTCAGCAATGAATGATAGTCGTGCATATCCTTTTGATCATATCAATTATGATGAAATATTTTTGCTATGCGTATCGAATATATTGGCCTTTAGGCTTAAATAATAAGGCCATATTGAATCTATTGAGATCTTATTATTAAATTTCCACTGATTGACCTAATTTTCAAATAAACCATCGTATTGATACAATTACGGTAGAATCGTAGAATCCATGGCTATCGAACTTTGCCTAAATGAAATTATTACGAAATTCATAAACAATTATCACATCTGATTACTTGGAAGACAAACAATAAGATAATTGATATCATTCCCGTCAATATCAATGTCTAGTTGATATGTAAAAGGAATTTACTCGTAATTACACTTATTGAATTGCAAGTAAAATGAAAAATAAATAGAAATCCTGTATCAAAGTTTTACAATTAACAATTTAATTTTTAGTACGGAATCACACTGTGAATCCTGAAATTAATTCTTCATTTAGAAAAATTTGCAATATATTTGATATATTGACAATATGACAACATGACAACGGAAAGATAATAGCAATGCCTCTAAGACTCATACAATTGATTTTGTTTTCTCTATGGTTAATTAGTAGAAAATGTACTATGTCATACACTCCCACGAGCATTATACAATATCCAGAAAGATGAAGATTATCACTACGCCACCAGAGATGAATACTGAAACGAAAATTTTCCAACCACGAGTTGATATACTTAATTCGGTTGTGATGACATACCGCCTACAATGTTGGTATTCAAAGAAAAATTGATTTTCACTTGATTCATTTTCTGCTTTCTGGTTTCTATTTGCCAGACAGTTTCAAGTATCATCATTTATCGACTTGGGTTAATTGCTTTTTCCACAATCCGTTTCTATACTTCTTATCCTTTCTGTAATTCACATCTTTTTAATTTTGTATTTGAATTAAAATAAAAAACAGGATTCAATTTTTTTTTCTCTTCTTTATATTTCCGTCTAATTTCAATTAAGCGACAATTTTTATTCACTTGTACACTGGCTGTAATCAAATTGACTACCAGCTGGTTTGTTTTTACGAAATCCTTATGCTAGAGATTCAGAAGAGTTCAAGCCACAATCTCATTGCTATTTTTCAGCCTTTGATGATGATTTAACTGAAATGAAAATAATTATTTCATTATTTGTAATCCCTTATGGGTGGCATTCTCAATTGAATAATAAACGTGTAAGTGTGTTCAGCGGAAGTATTTGTGTTGAATGTTATACACATTTCATGGCCTTTTTTTGTTCACGTTGAATGAAAATTAACGCCTAAAAGGCAATATGAACAAAAAAAAAACGAAGTTGTTATCATTCCATACGTTAGATTTTCATTGAGGCTGAAGCTTTAAGACTAACGTTCGTATTTACTTTTTATTTTTGCCCATTTTATTCCTCTTATTCTTTTTGTTCGACGGCATAGAAAGAAAGAAAAAAAATATAAAAGAAATGCCTTTTGGCTTTAAAACCATTATGCAGGAGATGGGAAACATAAAAGTACTTTACTTTTCCGCCGGAATATTCCATTACCATTGGCATATGCGATTATGGTGGTTACATTGCGACAGTTTTAAATGCAACGTATGCTTGGCTGAAAATCTCATAAAACATAGCGACTAAAATTCAAATTATATAAGATTTACTTCAATTTTCATACTTTGGCACGTTAGGAACAAAAAAAAACCGAATGTAAGAGAAATCAGTGCGACACTAATTCTCTGGCACAAGAGGCTCTTTACTCTGGCTGGGAATACAAATAAAAACCAACGAATTATGATGGCACGAATTTAAAAAGAGAAGCAACTGAATCGTTCTCATTTCTTTTGTATAATAAAATGATTACGTCAAGTATGGGGATAAAAAACAAGGAAGTCTGTACCGATTGCCTTTGGTTATGGTGTGGTCATAGGCTGCTGCTGTCACCAAAAGGCATCCAGAGTGTTTTGCTTCCCAAAATTCTCTGGAGTTCGGCAACAGTTCTTTTTTTTTCGTTGTTTCCTCTTTAATTTTGTTAATAAAATTCAACAGAAAAATATGGTTTTCCATTCGGGGAATTCGCAATGCAATTGCGTTGAACTCATTTGGTACTATAAAATTATAGTTATTGTTCTTCAGTGAACTGTCAAAGTTTCATCGTTCCCTTTCTTTATTGTTTTTATTATTATTTATTCAAATAAATAAAAGAGGCGAATAAATAAAAATAACTAAAGTTGGTGCTCTAAATGATTTGTATCAAATCCATTTAGTGTGTCCTGGAATGTGTATGGCCTATTCGTTCAACCATTGAATTGGAACAAAACGACCGCAATGGGTTTTACGTAAACGATGGTGGCTCACCCTCTGCCAATGGAAATGAGCATAAAAGGCAGATAAATACAGTTGCTGTCGCAGAATATAAGAAGAATAAATAAAAAACGATTCCTGAAAATATGCCTTTTACGCTAATTTATTTATTTTTATTTTTATAATGGAGACAGTTTTCGTTTATGTTGTTATTCTTGAGTGTACCATAATTCCATCAGACAACCGTTTTTATTTTTTTTTATTTTATTTTTGCAGTACCATTTTTGGTAAGTTAGTAAAACTGGATCGTTGCCATTGTCATCGCCCCCGCCATTTATGCAATATGGATTGATGATGGCGAAAGGAGCCACAGTTCATGTCATACAATCATCAAAACCAATGAATTTTTATTCAAACAATTTGGAGACCATTCGTTGATATCGAGGTTATTTAGATAAAATTATTATCGTAGAATCATCGTTTGTTGTACTGAATTTAGTAAAACAGAATTTAGTCAAATCAGAATTTGAGTCTATCAGTAATATGATTGAATGGAATAATAAACTTAAAATTTTCAAGGTTTTTTCAAAGCGGTTTGAATGTGAATGAAAATCCTCATTCATATTATAAGAGCTTTACTAAGAAAATTGAAATACCTAAAATGTGCCACCAGGATAACATAGATGAATAAGTAAATAGGAATATGGAAAATGAAATTCACCATTAACTCTTAGTTCTTGGATGGGAAATGAGCAAGAAAAAAGATACGAAACCATTGAGGCCTCAAGCTTTTTGTTCTTCCTTTCATTCAGTATGTTCAATGTTCTATGGTTCTGGTAACGGGAAGTCTACTCCTTACATTTCAGTTGAACAATAATTTCTCGTCTATTTTTTGTTTGGTTTCATCATGATATTACGTTTAATGATAATAGTAGCTGACTACAAGTGATGTAGTTAAAGAAATGCCAAACCATTAAAACAATTTCACAAGAGAATTTACATCTTAGCGCATTTTAAATCGACAAACAGAAGAAACCAGTAATATAAAAATGGCAAATAGCTTGAATGCAAAATCAAATAACTACGCATAATATGGTGTTTCCTTTTTTATTTGTGAATTCTACGATTCACTGTATGTCACTACTCAAGTGGAAATGGAAATACGATAGAATCATACAAATTTAACAAATGAAAAAGAAGTGGATGCTGAAAAAGGGATGTTTAAAAATTAAATAAATTATTTGAACCGTAAAAATTCATATTAGACAGAGTAGTTTCCAACCATGGAACAAAAAGGATACCATTTTCTGACTGCATTTTCACTAAAACGATAAAAGAGTTCTGCTGGAAAAAAAAAGCACAGAAGAATAGAGAAGAGAATAAAAGAACAGACAATCAATGGCATCGTTTTGGAGTCATTCGACGGATAAAAATACCTTTTTAGCCATTGATTTCAACATTTATGAATGTAAATTGTGAATAACTATGAGACCAACTATCCATAAGGTTGGTCCCGGTTAGACCCCACAGCAAAACAATAAAAAGAAAACCCAGAATCCATTAGGAATGGCTGAACGGATAAAAATGTAAAACCCATAGTATAGAAGTAACCGCATACAAAACGATAGAAAAGAAAATAACAGCCCGAATAAAAACAATAATGGAATTGAATATTTTTCGCATCATAATCTTTATGATTCTATGTAAACTAAACCGTATTATAAGTTGATTACCATTCCTCTACGTGTGAGCATTGCCATTTTGTAAAAACATAAAAAACACAAAATTCTCCTTTTCTTCTAGATGAACCATAGACGATTTTGAAAACAAATGAAATTCAATCTGAAATGAATTGGAATTGAAACTAACAAACAGTGTGAACGAATCATAAGGCAATATTAGTTGAATGGTAACTAAACACTTGAATAAAAAGAAAAATTGTTGAAAACAACAATCACACTGAAGGAATTTCCATTCCAAGAAATCTTAAGAAAGTCCAATTTAATTCATTTTATTTGATTTCATCAATGCATTTATTATTCCATTGAACATTTCAATGGAAGACTAAAAATGAAATATATAAAATGAAAATCAACCACCTTCCCCACATTATTAACTGCTGCGTCGGTTCATTTCGCATCAACTGAATTGCTAAAAGCCATACTAAATTGTTATTTTGGAGTCCAAATGAATATTAAATTGTATTTTTATTATTATTGAGTAAACAATAAATTAATAGTGAAATGAGTTTTAATATCACAACCCCCACGTTATATTGTTTTGAGCTGTTACAAAGAAATACCGTATGGATATACAACCACTGTGAATGCTGGCGAATTATTATAAATGAGAAAAGGACCGTTCTTTTATCGCTGGAATACATAACCTGTAAATGTGTTGGTGTGACCGAATGATCTATACGGCGCGTCGTGATAATATCATTTACTATTCATATTACTGGTATCAATAGGGGATGATTAACCACGTCAGTAGTAATAAAAAGTGCATGATGGGATTCACGCATAATTCTTTTACGGTTCAGCTCATATTCACTGGGAACAAATTTTAGAGTCACAATATAATAGCAATTAAGGTGAATTGATGACAACCAAACAAATTGGTTTTGTATTATTAAAAGATTTTATATTAATTTCAGCATTCTCCATATTCAGTGAATAACAATATATCGAACATTTAACATTTGAAATTCCATTTATGATCATTTTAGGTTTGATGTTAATCATAAAATACGACAATATCAAGGATATAACAGCTAAAAGGATTCACATACAAATGCAAATACCGCTATTTGACTTTTATTCATTGTTCGGCGTCGTCTTTTCAGCAATTGAATACAACGTAGCGACATGAATTTTTGAATTGAACAATGAAGTGAACATGAGAAACGTGGTTATTGGCAAGTAACCGACCAAAAGGTAATGTCAGATCATTTTAACATAAGTTTCCTTTCTATACATTCTTTCTTAACTTTTATATATCTGGTGGCAATTATGGTGAGATGCTTTCTCCGCATATACACATTTATTTCTATTAGATATCATTTTAGGAATTTGAAATGATACCAATTTATGGAAGGCCCGGGTAATTACACTTAAACGTAATGGTTTCACATCTGATGAACACAGTTTATGTATCAAGCCTACATGTATGGAATGGTATAACACCCGAATGCAAATAGTACGTTCAGATCAAGAAACAGTCATTAATCGTTTTAGAAATGTTGATTCTTATCATTTTGGGTATTCTATTTGATTCTATTGTTCGATGGATATAATACCTTATGCTAACTGTTATCGTTAGTGTGTACACCATCCAATGGGATTATGGGGTGATTCAATATGATACAACCAGCCGGTATAAAGTCGTCACTTATAACTTAATTACACATTCTTAAGGATCATTGCTAAATTCTTTATTTTCAATGGTATGGGGTGAGACGACTAAGACGAATACTGTTTACTTCGTGAGATACCGATGGGAATGCACGTGCTGTGTATGTTCATTGTTGCAAAGAGTCAATTCAATTACCTTTCACCGATGTATTTTCGTTGAACGAAACGGCAGGATAACAAGATGATTGAATATGGTATGGAATTAGGAAACCAATTCTGATGAATTGATTCCAAAAAAAATATTCATTTTCGTTGGAGTTCAAGTAAACATCAATAGTAAGAGATTCAATGTAGCTGAGTGTATTCTATCAACCAACCCCTGTAAGAGTGGATTGAAGAATTTTTAAAAATTTTGCTGGTAAAATTCACATGGAATGATCAATAGTTGATTCTAAAGCGATTGAGTACCATTGTAACAGATCAGTAATACCCACATGAATATTGGAAAAAAAAATTGGAAATGAAAAAAGAGAAAAAGAAATTCAATAAATCGTATGGCAATGCATGCAATCTATGCATCAATTTATTAGTTTCCCAAACGAGGCGTAAAGGTTTCAGCGGGGTCGTTGAATCAACTGTACATTCAGTACATTGAGCTACACCATTGGAACGAGATGGTGGTTCATTTGATTTTTAGTTGCATGTTTTTTAGAGTATATGTGTGGTTGCTGCTGGTGCTCTTTTATATTGATAGTTTGAAAGTGAATCAATGTTCCGTGGGAGTTTTAACATTGCAATTCTGGCGGTTCTTAATATTTCTTTTTGAGAACACTGTTTACCAATCGAGTAAAATTCTAGTAGTAATATAATTCAATGGTACACCGAGACTCTGGCTAGCCAACGTAAAATCTGAAAACCATAGAACTCTTATCGGACTGCATAGTAATCAAGATATTTATACGTAACAAATGTAAAAGAATGTTATTCCATTTTCCTATTGGATATGGTTTGGTATGTTTTTTTTCTTCTAGTTTACTTCAACTTTCATCATGTTATTACCGCTGGAATCAAATAAAAAGTTTTCATCCGTGGAAAATCTCATATGTATAGTTGAACAGTATAACCAAAAAGGTAACGAGTAATAGTAAAAAAAGAAAGGAATTTATTAAAATGCATTGGGATTGGAATTCAACACTTCAATGTGTACTTTAGATCGATTGAATTATATGTAATTTTTTCCTATTGAAATTTTCTCTATGAATTTTTAGATATATCAATATGAGATATTGATTCGTACATTGATGTCATGTTATAAGCACCATTAAATGTTAGCAACTACTTAGTATTGGCGTAAAAAAAAAACTACAACACTTAACAACCGTATAGATTTTTCATCAATTTCCCATGTGTGATCGACACTGTACTTCTAATGAAATAAACTACCATCAATATATGATGGCAAAACATACACATCGAATGCATTCAAAGGGACCTGAATGGCGTTAAACAGTTTCTCTTTTTTTTGAGTTGAAATTACTCTTGTGCACCATTGAATAATAGTAAATATATTTTTATTTCTCATGCTGGTAGTTGAAATATGTATCAATTTCATACATTTTATATGTCTTTATCACTCTTTCATTCTCATTTTAGTTTCATCAGAGTCACATTTCCATTAAGCAAGTGATACAGAGGGCACACGAAAAAAAAAATCAACTTATTGACCCAGCAGATATCTTTATTTCAATTTTGGGGTGAAATCAATAAATTGCAATGTCACAAAGTGAAAATGGACCGTGTGATTTTATTTTAACTTAATTTAAGGGTACCACGATACACTTAAGACATGGGTCTCGAATCCATTTAAGCCGTAAAAGAATATCTCATGTGATGGCGCAATAAAACACCTCTGAGACGATACAGACAAAATCAATGAATTTTATTTTACTGTTTGTGAACGCCACAAGATGAAGATAGTAATGACATCGTGAAAATCTGATTAATTTTTAGTGAAATAAACGAACCATGTTGATATTTACCGGCCATTTAATGGGCCGTTCAATGTTATTTAATTCCATTTGGCAAACATCGGCAAGAACAAATATAAATAAATCGACGGTATGGAAGGAAACAGCAACTCAAGACTAAAGAGTATAAGAATCCTTAAAGATTGTCAACATATATGGAGGTGGACGTATGGAACAATTTAAATGGATTTGTTTTGCATCAAATTTCATGTCCTTGTTATGTTCATATTTGGATAAAACATGAGGCGATGGACAATCAAACGAAACGGAAAATTTAATGAAATTTCATTCTAATTTTCCGGTTTCACATACCGACAACAGGGACACCATCTACACATGACTGAATTGTAATCTGCCTGGTTTGACATATGCAAAAAGCTGTGACAACACACTATTCCTCTTTGGGTATATTCAATGTGGAAAAACTTACCAATCTACACGTTACCCAACGAGACATACAAATGAAAACGCATTTGAGAAGAAAACGATGAATTTTATCACACACAGAGAAAATTCAAATGACAATACCGAATAAGAGACAACACAGTTGCCTGGTGTTTTGTTCATATTTAAACCCCTAAGAACAATGTCCATATCAACAGAAATTTCAACAATTCGACGTTACGGAATCAAGTAAACGTTCGGGGGATTCAAAATCCCCATACAAATGAAATGGCTAAACATTCAGAAGTTATGGACGTTCGCATATTTACAATTTGATTGTGAATTGTCTGAATCAGTGTATAGACCGCTGAATGAAATCCTATCGCGCCAAATGAATTTAGTTCATCTTCGTTTTTTTGGTATTTTTGGGGAAAATACAATTTTCTTTTTGTGGAGAGTCCTTGAAACGGTATCATTGTCTTCTCATGCGTATATGATCTAGCTAAATGCCTAACAGGGGTTTTATGCATGTCGCCCTTTTAACATCCGTAATATAAACTAGCAACCGATAGACCGTGAGTATATTTTACTCGTAAAGTGGTTAGTTAAATCGAAAGTGGAAAAAATGTTTTCTTCTTTAACTTTTCTTGTTTTTTAGATGTTTTATTTCCCTTCTTGATATTCGATGGGTAGTTGGGTAGTTTCAACAAATATGAGGAAAATATTCGTAGTTTATTCTTTTTTATTTTATTTTACTGTGCTTCTGTGCTAATAAATTTATGTGTTTTGTTTGCATACATTACATGGGAAAAATATTAAGTATGCCACCATCTTCAGAACAATATTCTCCACATGACACAGCATTGAAGATCCGAAACATAGACTTTTCCCTCTTATACAGCATAGACTATAAAACAAGAAAATCGACTGAATTGTTTGAACATAACGTGTCTTCGTGGTGATCCCTTTTGACTCAATATTCATGCCTACGCATCCTTTTTTCTATTATTGAACGTTGTAAACAAATGTATAAAAAAGAATAAAATGAGAGACAGCCAACATCGTTGAACAACATCCATTGAATATCGCCAATGGTTTTCCAAGGTTGGATAAAAGAACAGGAAGACTTCTATTATGACAATACAGTAAATATTGNCATCCTTTTTTCTATTATTGAACGTTGTAAACAAATGTATAAAAAAGAATAAAATGAGAGACAGCCAACATCGTTGAACAACATCCATTGAATATCGCCAATGGTTTTCCAAGGTTGGATAAAAGAACAGGAAGACTTCTATTATGACAATACAGTAAATATTGTCGATATGTGAACAAGACAACTCGCCTATTATAAATAAGAATATTCATTCATTGATGGGGGGATCCCTTCTTTACTGGCGGTTATGCCACTCAGAATATTTTTTTCCATATTCAAATGATACCAAATGGTAAAATATAATTTTCTAAAATAAATGGCTATTTTTCATTGCACAACACCAACACACAGATGAAAAACAAAAAGAAAATAAAATAAATAAAGGACAAAACAAGAAAAAAAAAACATTGAAAGACACAAATTATACTCTGTTTTGTTTTTCCATATCAAGTTGTCCTTTTTACGTTTCATGTTGTCTAATGTTTTTACCAAGAATGAATTCAAAACACAAAAAATCATTTTCCACGGAAGAGACCTATTTGGTCACTCATCATGAATGCTGAACAGTTTGTCCATGCAACCGCATTCACGACCACTGAACTTTTACCATACAAAAGCCTTTATTCTGGAAAACTTTTTTGTTTGGATCAAATTCCTCTTTTACGTTTCGTTGTTTTACGTTTTCAACGGAATAAAAATGATATGCTGAAAAATATACTTAGGCAATGGGACAACATTCATATGTAGATAATTTTCTCGTATGTTGTTCTTTTCTGAGACCTGCAAGCGGACATTGTCTATGAATTTTTCTTCTCTACGATGAATGCTGTCTTTCGCTGTTGACCCACATCAGTATAGTGAAACTGGTATCGGACACAAAGGACACATAGAATAAGATGGTTAAATTGTTTAACATTTGTCCTCCGGTAAATATCTTCTTCGGATTATAGAAATGATTTTTTTTTTGTATTGTTTGTTTCACTTTTATGCCGTTGGTTTTTGGTTTTTTCATGTCATTGAGCCACATAATATTCATGTATAGTAAAAATAGTGTTGCCCTTATGTTTCATTTGGGTGCCATTCATTTCGATTGAGATGAAATACGGCATGTGGTTAAGCTTAACAATATTCTTCAACAATCTCTTATCACATGGATTAGACTCCTACAATCTTCTGGTATTGTGTCTTGTGAACATTGCAATTTTATATTTTTTGAAACAATGGATGGATATTATGTGGCAAACGATGAAGGGAGAAAATTATTATTTATTTCTCTTGGAAAAGAAATCCGTTTATATGATGATTTGACAAGTGTTTCGTTGTGTGACCGTCCAATTGGAATGGCTAAAGAGACTAACTCATCTTAGCTGAATGATCCAATGGTAAAGAAATGGACAGCATTTTTTTTTCAAGAGCCACGAGGCAAATAAAAATAACCCAAGTAATTGTATAAAATCAAATCATCCACATCCACTTGATGAAATGAACAATTTTTATTTTCATCTTTTCTTTTTATATTTAATTTTTTTTTTTGAAGAAAAATAAAAGGAAATGATTGAAAATCATAAAATATAGAAATCCTGGACAACAATTTTCATTTGGGATTGAACTTTAAATGGTCATGTGAGCCCATACATTATGCTATGCCAGCACAACATAAAACTAACCAAAGTATCTAGAAATAAGGGAATAATAATAAAGGAACAAAAAATAGAAAACTTCCAACTAATGGTCCAATCATTTATCAATTTCATTTTTCTTTAGCATAAATTCTATGAAGAAGAGGCATACACAAGCCTCCCCAACCGAAACATAATACGCTTTTCTAGTTCATCCAACTGGGTATAGAAAAACACAACTAAATGCAAGGGATTTCCAGATTTGTGGCCGTCATCCGATACAGTACTGAAAACTAGAAACAGTTCACAAATGGAATGAGATTAAAAATGGAAAATCTGTGCCAATCCTTTCTTGAATGACTGAGAAGAAAATAAAAATTCACGAATCTTTCTCAAGCCATAGATATCTTGAACGAAAGATAGAAAAATCGAAACGGAATAACCGATTTAAGTAAAACGGCTTACGTTTAATAAAGCTGAATATTGTTAATGCAAAGAAAATAAAACAGGAAAAAAAAAACAACACCATACCATCGAATTTTCCATAAAGGAACGTCCGTTAAATTTTCAAGGGAATTATCTTCGATTTTATTTATTTAATAGAACATAATGTTATACTCGTCTTAGATGCGGTTCCACAGTACGACAATGACGACAGCCAATGTGCCCACATTTGAATTCTCAGTTTCCTCTTCTTGTCACTTTTCCTTAAAAGAATGGTATACATTATAAAATATTTAATCGATATCCGATTTAATACAATTCCTATTTATTTACAACGATTTATCAAACGCATTTGTTGAATCCCAATAACTGCGGGCTTGCAATGATATAACGGAAGAAACAAAAAAAAATTCATACTGAAATGGTAATACCATCAATGAAGAAAATGTTAAAGAAAAGAAAAATACAGTGAACGATTTAAACCAAACCACCAACTGGGAAATAGATAATAAGAAGGAAACGAAATGGAATTGAACATCCAAGACGTTTTCGATCTTAGGAGAAAAAAAAAGAAGTGAAAAGGATAAAAAATTGATTTTCCTTTTTTCATTTCATTCAATTTCAGCTGGTTAAGTTGGATTCCTTTTATTGTCTTTTCTGTTTGTGTGAATTTCGGTTGAGTGAACAAAATGGAACAGGAATTGCAATCACACTAAACAGTTTAATTGCATAAGTAATTGGTTTTTGTCGGTGTGCGGTTTCATTTCATTGATTTTTAAATTTATTCTTTCTTCTCGATTTTCACATCATCTCAATTTCATGTTAGTCTTCTGCTCAACTTAATTTCCATTGCAGATTTAAAGTGAAAAGTAGTTTTCATTCATTTTATTCGTTAAATGTAATTGGTTACAAAAACGTGGCAAGAATTAAACCAATATTGATAGTAAGCTAGTTACCAATGCGAAATAAATACAACTTATCTATTTAGAGTTGAACCGTCCAATGATGAGAAAAAAACTCAATTGGAATGAAAATGTACAAAAGTTCCATTAAAACCCAATAACTTTTGTTTTCACTCGATAAAAATGTTTTTTAAGTTTTCCTTTTATTTATTTTTTGCCCAAAGAAAATTGGAAGAAAAATTTTTATTCCCGTTGGTTGATTTCTTTGTTCGTAAAGAGAAAAGTTGGTTGGATGATTCCATAGCCGACGGTTGTCAATTCAATATTAAATAAAAATTTTTACATCAGTAGTGTACCAGAAGAGAAATCGGGTATTCAGCAATTATTAGGGCATCACAATTTTCGGTGGGTTTTCTTATCAGTTACTGTCGCCAAACTCATACTGATGCCATTTTATTTGGATGAAGCTTTTAACTGCACACGAAACAAATAACTCACTCTTGTTTCGATTGTTCTGATTATCTATTGTAGTGGAAACTCCTTAAGGGCTTTTTATTCTTAAATATAATATTGAACTTGACAAACAAGTAAAATAAAATAAAAGAAACACACGAAAAGAATTTTATTTAAAGGATCAATATTTTCAAAAGCAATTTTCCTATCAAGAAAAATGAAAAATTTTCTAATAAATAACACATAAATAACACTCTCAAACAATTTAAGATGAATGAAAAATCAATGGTAAACAACAAGATAGATGACACAGTTTAACAAACAGCGATTGTTCTTCAATGAATCAAAATCGGAAAATCTGTTTTCCCAGAATTGTGAAAATTGTGTATTTGTTAAGAGGTTAAACTGATGGCTAACCACCGGATAAGATGATATTTGCTCACTCTCCATAAGTGAATAACATCATGGAATTCAGATTGAAATTATTTAAACGTAAATTTAATGTTAATTCAACAAACAAACAACTAAACACTGGATAAATGGAAAATCAAAAGATAAAAGTTTGCTACAATATTTTCATGTTGAGTAGATTATGTTAGTTGAGATGTGAACATAGAAATAGTAATCTATCACAATTCACTGTTATTGCAATTATAATCTTCTTATTTGGATTTGTAATGCTAGAAAAAGAATAAAAAACAACAAAAGTTTTTAAAAAATTTGAATATCTTCATATTGAACACTTAACATGTTGCCAATTTGCTTTGCAAAATGAAAGCATAAATTTGAAAATAAAATACCATCCACTTTAAGTCGTTTATCATACGGTACACTATAAATATGATGCCATATTCAATTCCGTGTTTCACATGATAAAATAAAAAAAAAAAAAACGATAAAAACTTGAAGAGTTTAGAATAAAATTTCTTTAATAAAATAGACGTACTACCGGGTACGATTATAATACACATCCATCCCCTAGAAGCCAAGTCCCACAAATGTATATGACATGGCCAATGTATCGTTATTGTACCTTTGTCATCCCAAGTACAGTAGATCAAGTGTGTAACCATCACACTCTGAAACGCAACATAAAACGTTTAATTTAACTCCCATCTCTCTATGTCCATTACAAATAATGAATTTGAACAATAAAAAAAATCTACTAAGAGTTATGCCATCACAATTGGAATTGAAACGACGAAACATAAAAAAAGAAGAGAATAACAGAATCAACATAAAACGACATGAATGTAGCCAAACTATCAGCTAAAGCCATTAACCAATTAAACTCAATTGAAATCAATTAAGGAATAACCGTGGTTTTTTTTCCATCACGTTATTCATATTTATATGTTCTCCATCATCTCCTGTTTCTCTTACACTTGATGGGTACGAAATACAACAACAATTATGTTATGTATTTTCATCATATGAAATCAGCAACAAAGAATATGGGGAATAGAAAAAAATAAATAATAATAACGGAATATAATGTTAATACATATACATAATTACAGATAAAATAGTTGCATTTAATAGGCATCAAAAATCATAATAAAATATGAAACATCACTCTTATTGTAATCTAATGATGAAAAATAGCTAGCGAATATTTCATATTGTACAACTTTTTTGTTTGTTTTTGTGATATTGTTATGTTCTCTTCAACTCTGATGTCAGACAATAAATAGTTATGATTATGATTATGTGGAGCATGTGGCTGAACAACGAAAATGACTAATTGGAACAAGCTTTTTTCTATATTTCAATAATCATCCAAAAATACCTCTGAAATACAACGAATCACTAATATTCTTGGCGTATTTCATTTATTTTGATTCATTTGGTATATCGCATGATCTACTTTATTATTCGTCAAATCAAAAGATAAATGTTTCACCTAATCGGTTCATATGAAAATGTTTTTTTCTTACTGTTCATGTGTATCTCTTTCCACCTCCGATGAATTGTTGGCTTATTATTTCCCATCAATTGAAGTACAATGGATTCATTTATCATTCATTGAGTGGCGGGGTATTGAAATACCGTGTTTCTTCGGAAATTCAGATGAGATGGGAATGAACTGTAACATTTCACTTCTTATTTAAATACCTG
>JXOR01000342.1:0-132863 GCA_001014335.1 Coboldia fuscipes
CTTTTTGATCAACTGTTTGCAGTATCAATATAACTCCGAGTATCAATATAAATAATAAGACATTGTCTTTTGACCAGTCTGGAATCAGTATTGCCTTTTTCAGTAATTTTAGAATTATAAGGGTCCATCTTAATCGCTTGGTTTCCTCAATAATTTTCTGCCTGAAATTGCTTNAAGGGCACTGCTTTTTGATCAACTGTTTGCAGTATCAATATAACTCCGAGTATCAATATAAATAATAAGACATTGTCTTTTGACCAGTCTGGAATCAGTATTGCCTTTTTCAGTAATTTTAGAATTATAAGGGTCCATCTTAATCGCTTGGTTTCCTCAATAATTTTCTGCCTGAAATTGCTTAAACGCATTGAACGCCTAGTTAATTGATACGAGAAGGGTGAAAAAAATTGTTCGTTTCATTCATTTATTGAGAACAAATAAGAGGTAAAGGCATATATCGAGTCAAAATAATATATTGCCTTTTCTATCATTAATCAGTTTCCTTATTTTGTTACTGAGGACCTTATTTTCTTATTTTTAAAGACACATGAATGAAATAGTATTTATTGCAGAAGAGTAGAAGAGCAGAAGAGTTTATCCCAATTAATTGTACATTTTTACTTTCAACTCGTTCGTCGAATATTTAAAAATCATGTTAGAAGAACAAATAAAAATAAAATAAAAATATCGAATATTGTTATCGGATAATTCCTTCAAGTGATTGAATCAAGTGAATTTATTTTAAGTCGGTGATTTAAAAGTTGTTTTATTAAATATTTGTTTGCACCGATCAAAACTAATTGTTTTAAAACCTTCAAACAGAGTATTTTACGAGTGTGTTACTATTAAATTGTGTAGCCTTTTAGCATCTTAAAATTGTGTACTTTTACTTGCCTGAGTAATTTTTCTATAAATTACTTTCACCTGACCGTATCAGGTACCAGCAGTGTAAACCTTCTTTTCAGAATTGTGGTATCGTTTATTTTTATGTGCAGACAACTATGGATAAAATAACACCAAACATGAACTCGCCGACTGAGGAAAACAAATTCCAAAAGCCACTGCCTAAAATGTACTCCGAACAGAAGCAGATAATTTTGAATGGGAAAAAGGTGCAGAATTACACTTTATCACTATCTAATAACTAAATTAATCTAACATGTATATTATTATTCCCCTTTTTAGCTCTTTGCCACTGATGGAACTATTTACAAGAATGCTGTAGACAATGTTGCCACAAAGTCTCATATTTTGGATTCTGAGACTCTGAAGCAACATAATAGTGGAAAGGTTCATCGACAAGCGCCTGCTGTCTTAGCAAATAATAATAAATTAGTTGAAAATCAATCTCCTAATAGACAAAATGATAATATTAAGAGGATAATTATCAATGCATCAGAGAGATCAGTACCAAATGCCAAGCTACTGTTCAACACAAGTTCCATAACGGACGGTTCAACGAAATTAAAACAATTCGCAGGAAACATGGATTTGAAAAACAAACCCATAAAAATCGGCAATATCACAATAGAGATGGCTAATAAGAGGCCACCGAAATCAGAAGAAACACATAATTCAAGCGACGACGGGAATATGAACAGTTCCTTGAATTTAAAATGCAATAAGCCGATGCCGACTCTGCTTGATTTTAGAGCTAAACCACCGGCTGTTTCGGGCAATTGCCAAACATTTGTGACGAAAAATGTAAACAAGAAAATAATTTTCCGAGAAAGAAAGAAAGAAATAAATAAAGAAGAATTTTCGACTGGTTCAGTTCGCAGAGATACTTTAAAACTGGTAGTAAAAGGAAACGACACGAAAGAAACAGTACAGGTACAGGGTGAAGTGAAACGAATTATGAGCGAAGGAAAAGAAACACACAAAATCATGGAAGGCAACCGACCACCTGAAGATAGCAATGAAACCAAGGTCGAGGCACCAAATGACACAGAAATAGAATTTGAAGAAAACAAACCATTGCCTGATACAATGGAATGTGCATCTACTGTGAGTAACGGTGAGACGACACCACAATCTCGTAATCAAGATGAAAATGGAACCACTGACACAGGACAAGTTGTTAAATCATTGAGGCAACCTTCATTCGAAATCAAAAATGGTATATTATCGGACCCAAATGGATATGTCGGGTTCGTCGGCGTTGAACCGGTTCCGGTGGAAACACATGATCGAAAAAGTGACAAAGAAACAATATCACTACCACCTTTATTGGATCAAAAAATCAAAGAAATTTGTGAGAACCCAACCAATGTTCAAGTGCCACCCAATTTATCGCCTGTAAAGCGATCCCGTTCATTTTCGGATTGTGAAAAACGAATATTTGTGCGACCTTCCAATGCAAAGCGATCACGTAAAAGATTCCGTCGATATTCAACAACTGCAAATTGTGCTAATAAAAACAATAGTGACGTATCACAATCACAATCGGTTGAAAGGGTTTCAGAAGATGATGAGAATAATGAAGATTTAGTTTATTTTGAAATTGATGCAAATGGTGATGTGAATGATGATGAAAAAGTAGAAGAGCCTGAAGTGGATACAGATAGAGTTACCGGTGAAATTATTAATCAGTTAGAATGGAACGGTGATATTGGTAACCTTGCTGGCACAGGACTACAGTTTGGTATGAACAAATTCGGTTTTATTGAAATTATACAAGACCCACCAGTTAGTGTTAAACAGGAAACCATGGATTCAGATTCAGATTTATATAGTTGCATTAATTGTAACAACCGTGGCACGGCTAAAATGTTTTTTGCGCCCGATTTTTGTAGTAAAGATTGTTTCATGCAACATACAACAAGGCCGAAGAAAGTGATACCGTCAAAGAGTAAAATATTGGCGAATAAATCAAGGTCGTTGCTAAAGAAACCTGTCTATTTGCAACCAAAATCAGCAAACAAAAATAAGGTGGAATCAACAAGTACATCATCTAGTGATGATGAACCGGCTCCGACTCCACGAAGATCCTTATTGAATTCGCTTAAGAAAAAAACTACATCAGAGACAACGGAGGATTTAAATGCTCCGCCGTCTTTATTCCGAAATGCTTTTCCAGAAGCGGATAATCAATTTGAAATCGGAATGAAATTGGAGGCAATTGATCCAATGAATCAGAGTATGTTTTGTGTGTGCACAGTTATCGCTAAACAGGGTTATCGAATTAACTTGCATATTGATGGGTATAGTTCAGATTATGGATTCTGGGTATACGCCAATTCCATAGATATATTCCCGCCAGGTTGGTGTTCAGAAACGGAAAGACAGGATCGATTACAAACACCGCCATGTATCAATAATTTCCATTGGCCAAAGTATTTGACTACAGCTAGAGGCTGTGAAGCGGCCCCAAGAGATTTATTCCATTTCATCAATGAAAGAGTAAGAACATATTTTATTATTACAAATTACGTGAATCTTTATGCATTTATTTTAGACACCGAATAATTATATGCAAAAGGGAATGAAATTAGAAGCAAATAATCTTAAATGTTCTGGTAAACTGTGCGTTGCCTCAGTTAAAGATGTGCTTGGCAGTCGTATATTGGTCAATTTTGATGGTTACGAAGATAACAATGATTTATGGTTTGATGTGTCTTCGCCATACATTCATCCAATAAAAACATCTGTTAGACAGAACATTGACTTGAGTCCACCACCAAGTAAGTTGTGAATTAAATTGGCATCCTTTTACCTGATTAATTTTTAAACTTTTTAGATTGGGGAACTCTGAGCAATTTTCCGTTTGTTTGGTCTTTATATTTGAAAATTACTAAGAGCATATCCGCACCATTTTCTTTTTTCTACCAACGGAAGCCTGTTAAATTTTTAAAGAACATGCGTTTGGAAGTGGTTGATAAAAAATTACCACAATTGATTCGTCGTGCTAGAATAATCGAAGTAAAATCTTTTAAACTAAAGATACTGTTTGAAGGATGGCCGGAGGACTATGCTTATTGGGTTGAAGATGACAGTCCCGATATTCATCCAATTGGATGGTGTCAAGCAACAAAACACCCAATAGAAATCACTACGAGTAAGTAAGGTTAAGGTATCAATGGGATTATTCTAAATGTTATTATTTGTAGAAGTTAATCCGATGCCACCGTGTGGAATTCCTGTGTGCAAGAAATTAGGTAACGTTTTGGATTCATCTCAAAAAACTCACAGTACAGAAGAGGAATGTCCATACAGTAGCATTAATTGGGCAGCAAAATCGAATCTGAAACCACGCACTGAAATTAGTGAACAAATGGCGAAGTAAAGAATAATTTTATACCATATTAGTTCTGTTCATGTTAGTAACAATCTATCTATTAAATTACAGCAATTCAAAGAACCTTTTGAAACGAAAACAGAACCTTTCAACAACAAAAACAACATCATCTATTGAAGTAAGTCCAAAAGTATTAAAAACTGATGAAACAACTGTCAAACAACAGCTTGATATAGCAAAACCGATAATCTCAGATTACGGTCCAAGTAATGAAAAGATGATTCATCAGATTTGGACTGGTAATACAGCAAAAGCGATCAAGATGTCAGTAACGAATGGTATGAAGAAGAATCCATTGTTCTGGAATGTGGATGAAGTTGTTGAATACATTCAAAATATTCCACAATGCGCTAATATTGCACATTTATTCCGTGAGCATGAAATTGATGGTGAAGCATTGCTCTCTATTACACAAAAAGATTTACGTGAAGAATTGCACATTCTGCTCGGCCCAGCCATAAAAATATATAATCAAATTGTTGTTTTGAGGGAGGAAGTAAACAGCGAACATATTTTAGAAATCTATTGATTAATTTAGTTTTATTTCCGGAGGATCATTATGCAATTCCGAGAAATAATATTATTCATTTATTGGATTAGAATTAATAAGAAAATGTGTTAAACAACCGAGCTGAAGTAAATGTCAACTTGGTTTATTCTCTGTTCCGGTTAGTTATTAACATTTAAAATCAGACGGCTGATTTAATCTGCTACACCTATTATGTTTAGCTATATAAGTTTTGGTCGGTTTATCTGAATTTATAATTGATGACGGAAGTTTAAAACTTACGTTTAAAGTTTAGATTAACTGTAAATTATTCAAACTTCCTAAGAAAGTTTATAACGCTTTGTATTAATTAGGATATGTTTCTAAAATTTTGTTTTTTTTTTTTTTTTTTAATTAACATCAACCCATATGAATTTATTATAATCATTGAAATATAGTTTGTTGATAGAACCACGACAGAGTGTTTAATTAACTTATGATGCTTCTATTGATTTAGAATCGAATACACTCAAAAAATTGTGTCCACAAAAAACGATTTAAAACAATGATAGAGATTTGTTTGTTAGTTTACAAAAATGATAACGCCAATAATAAGATGATTTAAACGAGTTTTGAGTAGTTAAACAACTACGACGACTTTTTCATTTAAGTAGCATTGTTGAATATACAGATAATTCAGTATCAAAAAAGTGATAAAAGAGAGAAGTCGTGTATAATTTCAGCCGCTAACTAGAAAATAGACTCAATCAGTTAAAAATGAGCTCTAAAGGAAAAATTGGTATTGTTGGCAGGTATAAAGTATTTCAATAAATATGTAGGTCAATTATTTTATTTATTGATTTCTTAGCGGTTTAATCGGACGTTCGTGGTCAATGTTATTCGCTTCTGTTGGTTATCAAGTTGTTATTTATGATATTGTTCCGGATATCGTGTCTAATGCATTAAAACAAACTAAAGACGAATTAATCGACCTTGAGAAAAAGAAACTGCTAAGAGGAAAATTAAATGCTGCACAACAATTCGCTTGTATTTCAGGAACGACTGATATCAAAGTACTTGTGAAGGATGCAATATTCATTCAAGAATGTATTCCTGAGCGATTGGACATGAAAAAAGCACTTTACAAACAACTTGACGAAATTGTCAGTGATAATACAATTTTATCAAGCTCAACAAGTACATTTATGCCTTCATTATTTTGTGAAGATCTCAAGCATCGTTCACAGGTGATAAAACACACTCGATTAGAAATTTCTTAGTGCATACAAACAAATATAAATTTAATTTAGGTGTTGGTCTCCCACCCAGTCAACCCACCTTATTATGTGCCATTAGTAGAAATCGTTCCGGCTCCATGGACTAAACCCGGTATGTAGTAGTTATTCAAAAATAACATTAATCTATTTGGAAATATTTTAATAAACTTATTTCATACAGAATTTGCTGCAAAAACCCGTACTCTAATGGAAGAGATCGGTCAGAAACCCGTTTCTCTCAGCAGAGAAATTGAAGGATTTGCTTTAAATAGAATTCAGTGAGTTGTCTGTTGACTTTACGATAACATACTTATGATATGTAAACGTTGCTATTACATTCCAGATATGCAATTTTAAATGAAGTGTGGCGTTTAGTTGCTGACGGCATTCTTGATGTGAAGGACATCGATAGTGTTATGTCTGATGGACTTGGAATGCGATATGCTTTTCTAGGTGCATTAGAAACCGCACACTTAAATGCTGAAGGAATGACATCATATTGTGATCGTTATTGCAATACGATTTATGCGGTAAAACTGAACTGATGCTTTATAAATATATTGATCTGAAATGTTCCCTAACATGTATATTGAATTTAGGTGAGTCAAACTATGGGACCTACACCAAGAATGGAGGGACCTGTTGCCGTTGATATTGCCAAACAATTGGAAAAAATGTGCCCAATCGAAAAATTAAATGAACGTCGTATGTGGAGAGATCGTTGTCTTACCAAATTGAGTCAATTGAAGAAGGAAATGGACGATTAAATAAGATGAATAAATTGTAATGAACAGTAAGGGTTGACAAACTCGTTAACATTTTTTCTGTTTTAAAACATTTTGAGCCTGAAATTGAATTCTTATCTGAATAAAATTAAATAACAATAATACATACGCATTTTTTCTTTCCAATGTTACACTGTTTATTTAAAACAAATCCCACTTTAATATTAATGTGACTCGAACACTGTACATCAGAAAGTCATTCTGAATGATGTTGAATAAGGTCGTAAAAATTATGTTAATAAAACAGTGTTTACTTCTTGGCGGCTTGTCCAACCTTGGCTTTCTTGGTACCACGGACTTTCTTCATTCTGTTCTTACGTTCCTTACGTTGTTTACGTGTTTGACGGGTGCGTTCATAGAGTCCATGTCGGGCCAATCGATGCTTTGGCTCGAATTTCTTGGCAAAATCTAATGAATCATAAATTAAACCAAATCCAGTTGATTTACCGCCACCGAAATTGGTTCTGAATCCAAACACGAAGCACACATCTGGTGTAACTTTGTGCATAGCAGCCAATTTCTCACGGATTTCCTTTTTGCTAACCGATGATAATGTTGGGTGCAATACATCAATGACCATTTGCTTGCGGCACAATAGCCGGTTGGTCATGAACTTGCGGGTGCGAATGGTAGCTGTAGCCATATTGCTCTAAAACGGAAACAAACTTATTAGATCGATACCCAAAGCGGTCAACTCACAGCAATGCGTCCTGTCTTGGTGGTGGCTCTAGTTACTGATTAACCTTAACCTCAAAGACAAGCACAACACGTGTAAAACACTCATTTCGCAAATAACAACGAATATCTAGTCACCCTTCCGACACGGTCAGACAAGGCTCAACTTGAATACCATTTTAAGAGTATTTTCGGCTAATTTCCGCAATAAATTAAATAAATAATTTACTTACATGTGATTTATCAACACGTCTCAATGCGCGAGAATTTTAAAAAGAAAGATGGATGCCAAATTCGCCGACAGATTGACATCTATCACACAATAGCTAATTACTGTGGATTCCGTTTAAAGTGGACACCTCAAACCGACCCGTTATGTTCCAATCAAACAGTCGTCTTTTTAAGCGATATTAATTAATATCACTTCTTTGGATGGGGTATTCGCATATTGTCCCAATTAGTCGGACATACAGCATTAGAGATGTCCACATTTGACGAACTCGACTATATAAGAATTCAGCTATATTGCACAGACATTGAAATTGTCAGTCGTTTTCGCCGTAAACAGTTGAAGCGAATAGTGTTAATATTCGTATCATAAGTGATCTTATTTATTTAATTAATCATTATACCGAGAATAAAATATTCAATGCCTTGATGGAATTTATGAATTACAGCAATTGATTGAATCATTAATTAGTTGCCCGTTTTATTTTTGTCGACAATTGAAAGAGTCGACAAATTCATATTATGAATGTATCAATCGACAGCAGTGCACCAGATCAACCACCTGACTTTTGTTGTGACTGCATTGAACAAAAAAAAAGGTTCAGTCTAATTTTCTTATCAATTGCACAAAATTATCCTCTTGTGAGTACGAGTTCTCCTAATACATATTTCAAAAATTCATTCATAAATCGCATAAAGAATTCGGGCAATTGATCTGTTTACAGGTCTCATTCGTGATTAGGCGAGTTTGTAAGAGCCAAACAAAAGTAGGTTGTGCAATTGCTGGCTGAAATTACACACATTACGGGTACATAATAATTTAATTAGAAAGTGTGGACATTTAAAAATTTATTTATGACATTGTGAAAGAAATTGTTGTGATTTTTTAAAAAAATATTTTTGTCTTTTCTGACTAACGTTTTTAAAATAAAAATTTTATCGGAGATCACATTGTAACAAATACAAATTTAGTAACTTTGTAAACTAACTAATTAGCGGCAATATGAAATTAAACGAAAACGTAAAGATAATTGGACAACGGGTAATTCTTATACCGTATGAAGAGATACATGTGCCACAGTAAATGCATCAAATGAGACCATACGAATTTACTTGATTAACGTCTTGCTCTTCTTCTAGATACCACACATGGATGCAATCAAAGGAACTACAAAAGTTGACAGCATCCGAACCACTCACATTGGAACAAGAATATGAAATGCAACAAACCTGGCGGAACGATGAAGACAGTTGAGTCTATACCTTAAATTATCTAAAAGTGATTTTCCATAACACACATATTTTGTTTTAGAATGTACTTTCCTTGTAATGGATAAGGCTCGTTTCGATTGTACCGGCGATGAAATTGGTTCTCTGATAGGAGACACAAACATATTTTTCCAAAAGAATTGTGACACAGATACATTGGTTGCAGAAGCTGAAATTATGATTGCTGAACGAAATCACAGAAGAAAAGGTTTCGGTTGGGAAGCAATGTTACTTATGCTTCGATATTGCACAGAAAATTTTAAGATAGAAAAATTTATTGCTAAAATTGGCAATTATAATACCGGAAGCATTAGTATGTTTTCTAAAATGGGATTCACAAAGGTATCACAATCAGAAGTGTTCCAGGAGGTGACAATGGAATCATGTGTTACAGATACCTGGAGAAATTGGCTCCGTCATGAAACACAAGTGTATGAATTAACCACGTATGCTGATACAAATACCACAATTCGGTCCGTCAGTAATCCATTAGCACTAAAATTATGTTTCCTTACGATTTAAGACACGCATTCTAAGTGATATTTATATTGGAGACAGAATTTTGTAATACAATCTCTATAAATTTTATTTAATAATCCCAAGATAATTTAAATTATAACTTAATTTTTCTATAGTATTTTATTTACAGCTGCGGTTCATTTATTTTAATGTTATTTCTTCTTTTTATTTTGGGCTTCCTGGTTGGATGTAATGAAGCATTGATTGCCTCTATTAGTTACTTAAAATTTTACAGTTTCCAATTATAAAACTCGATTACCAATCAATAATGAATGAATATCTCCCGCAATCGAACTATACTTTCCTATACATGGCTCCATCCTAAATTGACTGTCCTCATAGTTTATAATTGCGAAACTGCTGCTGATACAGTTTAAATTATTTATAAGTATTAATCGAACAACTCAATTAATGTTTTGAACATAATCGAGCTGCCCTCATTCAATCAATCCGTACTTATACTCTTCCTCGCTTAGCATTGAAAAATGTGTAAAATTTCTCATAATTATTTAATAGTCAAACTTCCTGAAATTTTGAGTCCCGTTTTCAAAAGAAGGCCATCACACTTGACCTAATATTTTACTAGCGGGTCTTCTGAACATTAGCTCCAGCCCATATTCAGAAGTGTCCAATGGGTATTTTGTAATTGTGTACCTCTCATTCTTTCCACCATTTAAACAGTATATAGCTAATTTCAAAATTCAGCTAACTTCCTACGTTACACTTATTCTTATCTGTTATCCATCAGGATTGCCTAGCTTTTGTATTTGCTACGTTTCTGTGATTTGGCCAAACTGCAAATTTTAAAATCAATATTAATCTTAATAATAAAATCAATAACCGTTGTTTAACATACCGTTCACTTAGTTGAAAATCAAGACCAAACAATGGACGTACCAGTACCATTTTGATGCAATGTATCCATTCATCACGTTCATGTGCTGTAGCTGCTGAAAAATTGTAAGTGCGATTCGGTGTTGCTAGTGAAAAACTATAATCCTGATCCTTCGAGCCAACTGCAACTCCTGACCTAACCGAATATTTATCCACGTGTCCTAGGAATATTTCACCTTTTGCATAAGCATCCAATGGCTCATCGTGATACATTAATTTTCGTCCATCTAATGTGAACCAACGTTTCTTATAATTATCTGACGGTCTTGGGCCCGTTTTAAATAGCCATCCTTCTTTAATAAAGTCTTCAATTATCGGCGGTGGTATTTTAGCGTCACTTAATATCGGATATGTGATTTGCATTTGGTGCATTTTAGCACAACGTATTGCCATATACCAATTAACAATCACATCAGGATCTTCATGATAAACAAATATGTGTCGTGTAATATTATCTTTGGTCATATAGGATAATTGCATTGATTTCTTATTTCCGATTTTTGGTGGAGCAAATGATACATTCAAATCAATTATATTGATTATTGCCTTTGGATCTTTACTCTCTTTCACATAATACTTTAAAATGCCGCTTGCCTCGTCCAATATAAAATTTCTTGGCTGATATCTGCTATCTTCTTTACCACGTTTCATTAGAAAACCTTCCATATAACCTTGTGTGTATAACGGTCTTTCTACTTGCGAAAATTCCATTCGCTCATATTTACCGCGAATCCATTGCTCCAATAATATACTAAAATAAAAATCATGTTATTAACTTTTTGTATTGCAAAGCAAAAAAAAAAATTCATAGTTACGGGTTATCATGATGGTTCGGTATGCGATAGCACACCGGTACATTCTTTTCATAATTCAATTTTGCTACGGCATTTCCGACTTCACGCATTCGTTCCACCTGCGAATCATCCCATCGGTCAAGTTTTAAATGTTTCACTTTTGAAATGTGAGCTCCAATACTCCGGTGAATTGATGCACACCGCATACATAAGAATATACCAATATTGTACGATGCCCATTCAACAGCTGTCGATTTAAAAAAGAACGAAAAATGAAATGATAAGTATTACAACACAAAGTTCCAACACTATGTTGAATCACACACTCAACCCACTCATTTGAATCAAATAACGTCCCCTTGTGAATTATCAATGATTAAAATTCCTCAGATATGCGGTGATTTTAAAATCGAATTTTCAATAACAAAACAAATTTCATGAATTCCATACAGTAAACATTTTGCGATTAAAATAATAATTTCTGTTAAATTCACACCTTGTTAAACGTATTTTCATTCATTCAAGGAATTTATCATTCTCTCTCTTTTTCTTTTACTTTGGTCCAGGTGACTTTGCATTTGTTTTACTTCGCTTATCATCATCCACAAATGACAACGCACACATAAAGACCTCCAATAACAGAAAAATATAAAAATATCCGAAAATAAAATGTGACTAAGAGCACACACATATTGATGTCTGTGAAAACACACATTCTGGTCTACAAAAAGTTTTATTTACGATGATATTGACTACGGTATAATTATAAATTATACATAACAGGAAATTCGTTTTGTAAAAAAGAAAATAATCATGTCATTCAAATTAAATTTTTATGGCCATGACTTCAAGTATTATTCTTCACTTAGCGTAAGTATGTGGAATCAGTTAGATGGAGGAATTCCAATTTGAAACCAAAATCTTTTGGAGCAAATGACATTCCTGTCATTTTAGTCCATTAACCCCGAGAATATTGATGAAGAGAAAAAACTGTGTACGAAAGAATCTACGTAGTAAAATGGAATGGAATTGTGAATGAAAAACGTAATTCCCATGTTTTACACACGCGCCAGCCCGATTGAATTGAAGTGACGGCAAAATCAAGTGCCCATGCAAACACTATTTGTATGTGTGTGTGTGTTGCCACCGCCCCCCAGATTCATATATTATTTTTAATAATTCCGCTAACTGAATCAGATTCATCAAATTAATTCACAATACAACAGAATCGTATTGTTTTGACTAACTCCAATTAAATTGACTGGGTCCTGATGCCCTTTCGCCTTGTAAATCACATTGTCTGGACGACACGCAACCTCGTCTGAATCAGACCAGCCACCAGCCACCAGCCAGACAAAATAAAATTCTTTCACGGAGAGAAGTGTGTGTACTACGGAGTATGTCCCACAGACAGAATACCACCAAGAGACAAGAGAGAGATGCCTTTACCTTTGCTGCCGCAATCACCGCACTCGCTGTTGTAATCCATTTTCAGCAACTCCAGTAACAACTTTTCGTTTTGTTCAGCCATCTTAACATTGCACTGATACTCTTGAGCACTTTTCGAATCCTGTTGGGACAATAATTGCAATTTCACTGACCACAACAACTTTCTTAACTTTTCCGAAAACTTTAACTTGCTTTTTTTTTAATTTACGACGTTTTGATTCAATCAATTTGATGACAAAATAGGCGCAGCAGGGTGGCCAACCGTTGTCAGACTGTTCGAAATTGTTCATTCAAATTTTTCGGATTGTTTCATCAGATATGTGGGACCCATGTATTACCCATATATATAGTACCCAGTCTTATAGACAAAATAGCGATGGAAAGAAAGGATTGTTTCATGGATTTAATAGTTTTGTTTTCTTGAGACGAATTCTTGAAACAGTTTTTCAACATGAATATAACAAATAATATGAATAACCAAATAATTGTTACTTATCAACTTCTTGAATTTTAAGATGCAGGCAATAATAATTTTTTATATATTATTTACTTTGCTAACGGTTTATCATAAATTCAATTTGAATCACAATCAAACTCATTTCAAGATTGATAGTCATGATGAATTGGAATTGTTGTCTGATACAGCTATTGACATTAGGCGCCAAAATGCACCATCCAACGATGCCAACTAAGTTTCGCGGCATAAACTGCATCATTTAGAAAGCGCATATTGTTTGGATTCTATAATAGCATCATGCATCATCATCTTCTTTATTGCTTATGGGTTGCCTAAAAACCATATGGTGCATGATATATAAAACTGTATGATTCCAGCAGTTTCCTATTATAATATATCAAAATCCAAATTGTTCTTACAATTTTCTAATCGAGGCAATCGTGATGCATCCGATGGCGGGAGGATATTGATATTGATACTGTTGGCACCATTGTCGTGCCGCTTCTCAATAAAAACATGGAACTGTCAAAAGGTTGGCAATTCTTAACAATTAAAATTAAGAAAGCTGTAGCCAACGGTCTATCCTTCAACATATACCACAATATATTTCTGCCTGAAATTGCTTTCATCGCCAGAACGCATGGTATATTGATACGAGGATGAAAATTACATTGAAAAAAAATCTTCGTCAATATATTTCATTGAGAACAAATGAGGAGTAAAGGCATATAGCAAGTCGAATTAATATATTGCCTTTTTCTATCATTTGCTATCATTGTGATTTTTATATAAAAATTTTTATGCACATATTGATATTGTGACAGTTTCAACCCAAAAAATAAATTAATTGAAAGGAAGGATTCAAACATAGTGAAGTTTTTAAAATAGGTGGATTTGTGTGGCTAGGAGAATTCAATTTGGATTGTGTAACTCGAGTGCATATTTGTAGTTTATGACTAAAGGATAATCGGATCCGTCAAGTGTGTGACCACGCACTAATCGAATAGCAAAGAAAAAAAAATATATTTTTTTGATAAGTTAAATCTCGCAAAGTATTCCAAGAACGAAGAACCAAATAAAATCAATATGGATCAACGTAGAAAATTATCGTAAGTTCCATTGACTCAGTGAATAATTAGTTAATAATTCACCGTACCGTATACCTCGAATTGAACGAAACTGATAAGAGGATTTCATGACTCTGACAGTGTGATGGACCAGTTATCTGACCAGGCTTGGTTGGCTTTAATCGATAAAAGACTATAGCTTTTTATATTCTGGTGTTGTTCATGTTCATGTAATTTGTACTGATAACAACAGCAAACGATACACCGAAACTTAAAAAATATAAATTGAAAAATTTAAATGATAAAGTGATTCATGTTCTTTCAACGCATTTGCATGATAAGAGTTAAATTGCCACCAAGCAGCTGAGACTATTGATCGGAACAATCTGAAGACGGTGACTTGTGTGGCTTATCATCATCTAAAAATTTAATTTTCTCACGGAGGTGTATCAACCAATTGTGCACGCTACTAACTACAGTTCAGTTATTAAAGTAACGCAATAAGCTGGAAAACAATACAGTGGATATCATTAAATCATTTCTTGACCTTTTTCATGTAAATTAAGTATGAGCATAAACGAATCATTGGAACTAGACATATATAATGGAATTCCTCACACACCAATTACTCTGTAGCAACACTGACCGCATTTTTCATGTTATCGATTTTTTTTTCTTTATCAACGACTAATCCCATACCAATATAATTTCATTGAATGAATCATAGATAATTGGTGATCTAATATAACATACGTAATTTTGTTTAATTACTTTTTAGGACAAACGGTGAAACGTTATATCAAATCTTAGGTCTACCAAAAACGGCAACCGCTGATGACATAAAGAAAACATATAGACGACTAGCCCTCAAATACCATCCAGATAAAAATCCTAATAATCCAGAAGCAGCTGAAAAGGTGAGAATTTAGAACAATTAAAATCCCGTAATTTATATATATTATTTTCATATGCAAATTTATCATTGCATTTTATTGCAGTTCAAGGAAGTAAACAGAGCAAATTCAATCTTAAGTGACCAAACGAAACGAAATATTTATGACAATTATGGATCACTTGGTGAGATTTTTTTTATTTTGGATACATAAAAAACAACAAATACAATATTTAAAATGATTGTATTACATTTGTTTTATTTAATTGCAGGATTATATATAGCTGAACAATTTGGTGAAGAAAATGTAAATGCATACTTTGTGGTGACATCACCAGCATGCAAGGTATTTAATACGGCAACATAATTCTAACGATAATTTTGTCTGATTATATTAAAATTATGTGATTATGTTTTTAGGCGTTGATGATTGTTTGTTTCTTGGCAACGGGTTGCTGTTGCTGTCTATGCTGCTGCTGTTGCTGTAACTTCTGCTGTGGCAAATATAAACCAGTACCTCCAGATGATGGAACTGGTGGTGATTACCAACATTTACATGTAAGCACAGTAAATTGAGACATACATACGATCCTATGCGTATACTACAATATAATATATAACATTACTATCTTTCGATCGATGGTAATTATATACTATTCAATATCAATTGGTGGACTAATTCAATAACATCAAGTTCAATTGACTTATTATTTTGATATAGTTCATATATTTTATTCGTATGTGTATATTATCCAATATACTAATTCGATTTGCCTATTGCATGTTGGTTTGTGTTGTTGTTGTTTCTCAACTTATGTATAAGGCGATTTGAAAATTAATATTTTTAATAATAAAATCAAACAGAATTTAAATTTAATATCAATAAACATATAATTGAGTGAAGGTGCACACACAAAAATTGAAAATGGTGTTACTGAAAAGTAAGTGATTGAAAAGGAATTAGAAAAATATATATCATATCCATAATATAATTCAGCACATTTAAATTATTTTGATTTAAGTATGTTTATGCGCAATGCCAATTATATACATATACATTCGTATTCATTCGCCTAAACATAAACTGAGTTTTTTTTTATAATTTATTTTTTATCTGTTTCACGGATTTTTTTTTTCCATTTTATTTATGATGCACTGCCACTAGTGATTTAAATAAAAAAATAAATAAGAAGATATTGCTTTCAACAACAGTCACTGAATTATATCGGAATTGATTCAGTATGTAGTGAATGATAAACAAAAGGCTTAAGTCTGAATGAGTCTGTTGTCGTCATCAATTCATTCCAATAAGAATTATTTTATTATTTCAAATTTAGTTTATTAGTTTCATTTGAATTTTGCCAATTTAGTTTTGTTTTTCCTTTCCATTTCATTCTTATTTTGGAATTTTTTTTTATATCGAACCCCATAATAGCATAATCAAGGTGATAGTTCCGGCCAACCAGGTGGTGTGTCTAGTCAACCGGGTCCATCGGTAAGTACAAGTTTATTAACATAATAATATAAATCATTCCAAACATGTTATACATATAAGAAAACAATGCTTCGTATTGCTTTCATGCCATTCATCGTTATGCCCTAATTTAATTTAATTTAATTCATGTTCATCTAACATCCGCTGATTATATTGCAAATGCATATTAATTCATTCATTCCGTACACATAAATACATCAAACGCTTGTCATCTTAAATTTGATTTAACATTATTTTTGGTATTAATTATTTCCATTATTTATGTTTTCTCTTTAATTATAGGCTGAAAGATATTGAATTGTATGATAGCGCTTATAATAAATATAATTGGGCGATAGAAATCAGTTATCACAAGATACCTTCAAAGAAACTAAAAAAAAAAAATCAAAAATAACTGAATAAATAAATATGAATACAATCTATAACGAATTGAATGAAACATGAAACAGTTCATCAATAATGAAAGTAAAATAATAAAATGAAACAAAATAACTGTATTATAAATGGAACCTAAATAGTATTTGGCCCTAAAGTGCTTCTTTTTCGTTGGATGATAAATGTAAACAATTTAGAATTAATTTGTAAATTGATTCTTTTAATATGATGGCCTTTGAATTAGTCCAGTTTCGTATTTTAAAATATAAAAAAAAATCGAAACCAATTATTTTAATTTGATAGATATTAAGTTTATATTTAAACTGAAAATACACCCCAAGAAACATATAAAAATTATTGTAATTTTAAATTACTTTAATAATTCTTTTTTAATGTATTATTTTACATTTAAATGTTTATTTTAAATAATATTATTGCTATTTTGGTTTGTTTTGTTTTTAATTAATTCTTTTATCTTTGTTAAATTAAGTCATTTTGTTAAGAAGATCACATTTTTATCATTCAATTTATATAATATATCATAACTTACGATTTTCATGTCAGTGAAAAAGAACTTTTAGTGTGAAATTTAATTTTATAATCAAAGCATTTAGACTGTTTTTAAAAAAAAATAAAAACAATAATCAAACATTGTGATTCTCAAAGAACTGTAGATGGGGGATAATCGTAACTCATTTAAGGTGTGCGTGTGATTTATAAATTCAATTAGAATTAAAAGGTATTTTGGTGTTCATTACTTATTCGCATCTTAAAATAATCGTAATGGTTATAATTGAATGGGTATGGCATTTGGTAAATCAATACAATAATCTTTTCAAATACATCTGGAGCCCAAATCTTATTTTTTTAAAATATCAACTAAACAAATGAAATGACTTATTAATTAGCATTAATGGGTTAATTTTGAATCCAATTAAAAGTTTATTGATGCAATGAACTCTTGTCATTTTAGGATGATTTCTCAGATATGGAAGAAGTTAATATAGCTGCTGGCGCTGCTGTAACTTCACAACCGGCTGCTGGAAATAATACGGTGTTTGCTATGCCGCCACCAACTGGAACAGCCACAAATCCAACAAATCCATTCACAGGCGGTGTAGCTACTGAGGCGACTTCACTAAATACGGCTGGAAGCACCACTTATACACCTGGTATGCTAAAATAAAGCATAAACACTAATACCACTCCACAATCTAAACATATTACACAGACTCTAAAATGTGTGCCATCATTGTTTCTAACACTTAAAAACTGATTTTTTTTTTTTAAATAATTTGTAATTAAAAAGTTTCATTTATTGGACATCCATTATTATTCATAATTTTATTTTTTAATTTCTCTTTTGTTATAGATCTATTTTCCCAGTCGAAATGATAAAAACAAATCACATTCTAATTTAGTACTGTTTATTTTTATATATCCAATTGAAAATAACTTAAGTTCTAATTCATTTGCAAGTGATCAAAATGAAAAAAAAAGAAAATCTGAAAATTGTTATTAAATTTTCTTAATGTTTATTTTATGTATTGTTTTCATTTTACATTAGGTATTATTGTAATGCACATGCTATTGTTTGAACACTGATTATAAATTATGTTAACCAATGTTATTAATTAATGATAAACAAATGGACAGTCACACTCTGTCTTTAAAACTATTCACTGATTACTGTTTAATTAAACTAAACATATAATTAATGTAACCGAATTTAGAATCAAGATAAAATTGTAATCAACGCTATTTACTAGTTCAATTTCATTGACTTATTCCTATGCCATTAATTATTTGCTTTTAGGAATGACTGCTTCACCTCGCCATGGATAAGTATAATTAATTTTCAATTCAATATGAATCTCAGATGATTATCATTCAATTCAAATTAATAAATATCCAGTTATGGTGAATTTATGAAAATGCCATTAATGAATTGTAGAAAAAATATAAAAGTGGAGAAACAAATTTATAAAATTAAGTAATTACATTATTATGTATAAAATACTATTTATTGAACATAATATTTTTGGTGTAAATCTCACTTATAATAAATTCAAATAGCTAAGAACCATTTGAATAACATTTAATTAATGAATTCTGTATTTTATTCGACGTTATATTGAAGACAATTTACTTCACATTTAATCACAATTAATAAATTGATTCGCAAAAATATTCAATTACGCCAAAATCATTAATTTTATTTTAATATTAACAGATTAATGTGTTCTTGAAACAATAATTGAATTGATAAATTACCTCAATCACATCAACGATTACCAAAATCCAAATAAAATTTAACAATTTGCGAACTCATTTAAATTAATTAACTAAAATTTTAATTCTATACACATCAGATAATAAATTTGTAATTGTAATTTAAATTTAAATTTAATTTACCAAAAAAAGTAAATTTTGATTATGTATTAATGAAAGTCTCATGCACGTCTGTATAGTTAAATTTGCTGATACTGTAATGTAGATAAATATATCGTGTATGTAACCAACTGTAAGAAGAGGCGTAATGAGAATTACATAAGTATGTACGAATACGAGCATACATAAAAATCCTTTTATTTAGATGTTGTTTATCCTGATCATATTCACCATACCCAATGAATATGCATATTTAATTATAAACTTAATACATTTCATTATAACGAAAAGTTCAAAATTATATAAAAAGAAATAATTGAGAGAAAAAGAAATAATAATTTAAATCATTAGAATCAAAGATAATATATTAAATTAATGATGATAATCATTCCAATAATAAAAACTTGTGGCTAAAAATTAAAATGAGATGTACGTTGACTTTCCTTCCTTCTATTTACAGGTGGTGAAAAACGATAAATTGAAGTAATTATGACATATACTTCAATTAATACATATTTATTGTTTTGAATTCCAATTTAGTTGTATTGTGTCCAACAGTTTCCGTAAATTCTCTAAATTCTTGTACTGTTAACCATTAAAGATAGTTTATCATAACTTTTTATTGTCAGTGTTTGTTATTTATAAAAAAAAATGTTGATAAGTTTTGATGTTACCCAAGAAAGATATATTTATTCACCCGATGAACGAAGAGCTCTAACAGAATGTCAGTTTGAATCGATTGCTTATCGATCACTGCCCATGGCTCTCTTGTGTGGTGCATGTACAGATTATACTGTTCGACGTCTGATTGTTAAAAGAAGAATTTCAAATTGGAATCCTTTGCCAGTTATAATATTCATGTCAACCGTTGGGTTCTATTTTGGGAGTTTCACCTATGCGAAAGAATGCAGACAAAAATTTATGGATCTGCCTTACTCTGAATTGGGTGCATTGTATCGCATCCAATTGAGGAATAACACTATTAATGACGATGATTATTAATCTAAGTTACCACAAATAAAACGTGATATGTATCTGATTTAATTGACAATGACACTCTTCTACTGTATTATGAACTCCTAAATTGTGTATCCTATTTAAATGGTTTTTAAAATTTCAAAAATTTAGCATTCAATGCCGCAAATATTTTATAGTCTCCAAAACTAATAACAAAATCCTTAAATAATAATATATTTATCGACCAAAATTTATTGGTATTCCAATAACATTTCTAAATGATTTAAAACAGTTTGTTGGATATTTTATAATAAAATATGTGCGATGAACCGCCGTCATCACCTTCACCTATTCAACGGTTTTATGAGAAATTCGTAAAAGGTCCGATATGTGGTGAAGTTGATCAAGATGCTGAGGAAAGTCTCCATTTGACACCCGAGGAGCAAGATCTCTTAGCTGATTGTGCTGAAGAAGCCATGTACTTTCGTGCCATACCTACTGCTATATTGCTTGGTGGTTTCTCCAATTTAGCTTTGCGTGGATCTGTGATACTTACATTATAATTTCCTATATTGCCAATCTAATCATTTTCTATTTTAGTGTGTCGGAATATCGAGAATACCTATAGCAGGTTTAGTTGCTGTTGCTGGATATTATTTAGGACTTGCCAGTTATCAATCTATTTGTCGTCTCAAGTTAATTGAATATCGTAGTGAAAACCCACCAAATGAAGACAGATCGGATGAATGTGATGACCCACCACCACCAGGATCAAGTCTTGATCCATTTAAATCACCTGGTGATACGTACTCCGATGAGTACATGAAACGTGATATAGACGACGATGAATAAATATCATTGCTACTTTTTCCCCAATTACAAAAGTCAATTAAGAAATTTATTAAAAATTACAATTAATAAAAATATCAGTGAATTTTGTAAAATATATAAAATATATATTATTTCTTTCTAGTAAAACACATAATACTCATTACATCATAAATAATACATAATCTAAGTAACACAAATACAATATTAATTATGGTCTATAATCTTAATGAATAATATTCTTTCTCATGCCAATCGCATACAGACAAATGAAATGTATAGTGTATCCAAGTTTTAATTTCTTGTTTTGTATTTGAATTTGGTTACTGAAGTGAATAGAGTGAGAGTTATATGATAATATATCCATTTCCAGGAGATAAATTAATTGTACATTGTTATGTGTTACATCGATTATTTTCAATTAGTGGAGTGATTACGTCTCTTAAATCACTTGAATAAAGAAGCGGTTTGATAGACTCTATAAGAGATTAAATGTTGTTATGTTAGTAAAATATTTAGTGTAGATAAATTTTGTTCGATTATTGAATATTATTTGTAAATAGAATAAAATATTAATACTATTGAACACTAAGGCTTTTTAGTGACACACCTCGTAACAATTCATCCAAATGCAACTCATTTTGAGCTACTGGAATATCAACACTAACTGCACCCGTAATCAACGATTGGATCTTTTCCGGAGGACCTAAAAGTATTAGTAGTATTTTCTTTTCACTCAAATCCTTTTGAAGTGCTCCTAATCCTCTGGCTGCCGTGAAATCAAATTCTAAAATATAAAGTAAGTGTTGATCGAAACGGCAAAAACAACTTGAAAATTTCAAACCATGTAAATTTCGACAATCTAAGACCACAGGAAAATTTCCATTCTCTTTTAGCGCTTTTCCAATTCCTGAGCGAAGCCAATCAATGGCTGGGAAATAAATTAAACTATGGCGAGGTACAACTGAGAGGTATTTGAGGCCTGTTTCACTCTACAATATGATTAAAACAGGAATTACAAGAAACATTAAGAAATCTACTGTATACCTCTGCGAAATCAACTGATAAGACCGGACGTGCTGCTCTATGGACTAAGAAAGCCACATCAGCAGCGACTCCAGCTAACAATCCTATTTCGACTCCCACAAATAAACTGAGGATGAATGTAACTGCACCGGGCAGAAGCTCCCGGCGACTACATCTCCATAAGGGTTGAACCACCTCATATTCGATCATGAAAATAACTGCAGATATAATAACTGCACTGAGAGCAGCTCGAGGAATGTACTGGAAGTATGGAGTCAAAACCCCCAATGCCAACAATACTAGGGCACTAGTGTAAATTCCACCAATCGGAGTTTTGACACCACTGGCATGATTTACAGCACTACGCGAAAATGATCCAGTTACTGGCATCGATGAAAAGAATGAGCCACATATATTACTGAATGATAAAGCCACCAATTCTCTTGATGCATTTATGCCACTACCACCAAATGCTTTTGAAATGGCAACATTTCCTAAAACAGCTATTATTGGCACCAATCCAATTGATGGTCCTAATTCAGATACCATATCCATAAATTTTTTCTCCACGATTGTTCCATTTTCAAATTTCACTGTGGTACTAAATGGTGGTAGCTGAAATGATGGTAAACCACTCCTCACGGTACCTGTGAGTATAAATGGCCTTTCATTCTTTGTATCAAAGTAAAATGCTAATAAACTGCTCATTAAAACAATTAAGGCATTCCGGGATGTAGATAATACCCATATGAACAATTTCAGATTTTTACTTTCACTTTTCGATATAAATTTAAAGTCCTTCAATTTCTACAAATTAAATGAGTGAATTAGATAAATTTTTAAGATGCATAAAAAAACTTACTCTCAGGAACAGAAGTAGCGCAATACAAGTCAATCCCAGTACTGTATCACCTGGCCTTGATTTCGGAAGTGAGGTGAAGAATGATAAAATATTAAGTATAAAACTATCTTGAGAACCGCCTTTCACTCCAATTAGTCCCTAATTATTATCAATTAGTAAATACAAACATTTTAAATTAACAAAATAGAAACCTTTAACTGAGAACAGCATATAATAAGCGCAGTAGCTGATGTAAATCCAACTGTTACAGGTAACGAAATTAAATCGACTAATGCACCTGTTTATCAATATATTTATATAAATATAGCAGATTTAAAAATTCAGTTTTTTTTTTTGCTATTTACCCAATTTCAGACAGGCCATTAATAATTCAACAATACCGCTGAGAAAACATAAAAGAATTGCTAAAGCTGGTCCAGAAGTGCCTCCTAAATTTGTATGGCGACTAGTCATTAATGCTAAAAGAGCAGTTGGTCCTATAGTCACTTCACGACATCCACCCAAGAGAGCATAAACTATTCCACCCATAAACGCCGAATATAACCCATACTAAATAAATGAAAATAATAATTCAATTTTAACTGAATATTATTTTCTAGGAATATCTCATCTCACCTGTGGTTCAAGACCAGCTAGTGTAGCATATGCCAAACTTTGAGGTAATACTGTCAAACCAACTGTAATACCAGCGATACAATCAGCAACGGCAAATTTTGTTGTGTATCCACGGAGCCATGTTATTCCATAAATTATTTTATCAATTTTAAATCGTTCTAGTTTCATTTTTAATACCTGAAACCCAATTTCTTTGAAATTATTTACTTTCATTCTAATTCTTTCAAACTAAATTCAAGGTAAAAATAAAAATAAAGTCAATATGCACTTAAATTTGATTATATTTGAACAGTTTGATCACGAATGATATTCAGTAAAGTAGAAAACGTTAAGAAGTGTGTTAATAAGTTAAGCAAAAACAGCCTGTTTATCAGGTAACTGGGAAAATCCATGGTGTATTTCTTATTATTATAATTGCCAATTGCCTATTAACGTTAAATACATACTTTTTAAACAGATTATCCGTTTAAAAATACGACAAAACATCACATAATGCGTTTTGAATAATATTAAAATAATAATAAAAAATATTATGGTTTCGAATACACAGAAGTGATTAACTGAAAGGCGATTAATTTCGTCAATTATTAGGCGATATCTGACGGTAGTCAAAATTCATTAGCTAATTCTATAATTTACAACCGCAAAAAAAGCAAAGTCATTAACTTAAATATATGAGATAAACAAAACTATATAGCTGAATAATATTTGATGTTGGTGAACCATCGAGATTTCCTAACTAACAAGAGTCAATAAAATAGACGAATTCTGCATTAATTATCTCACCTAATGGTCACTATCTCTTACACTGATATCACTAATACAAAGCGACTAACAGTCGATCTACAATAAGCAGACAACTTTAGGATATTGATAGGAATCACCTTAATCCAATTGCCCAGTCAACACTATATCAAATCTACAACTGCTGATGAATATTAAACAGCCACTTAATCAAGCCATGAATGAGATGGAAATTTAAATGTGTCAAATACACGAACATCGCTTTTGCTTAATAACAAAATATCAAATCTGAATGTTATGCATATTTATAGTTTTTTGTTTAGGCACTGTATGGATTATTAACTACATAAGACGACAATTCATTATCGGTTGCTTCCTCCATCAAATAATTGATATTTATTAGTCAACAATGATCGTTTGGCTCCCTTCTGATTTGATTACTTGACGCGAACAATGTAATGATTATTATTATCAATGTGTTGTAAATCGCAATTATTATAAATAATCAAAATTCATTAAAATTCACTATAGTAATTGCTTTGAAACTGTAAGATTTCCATGACCTAGAGTTATATTTTATACCTATCATGTGAGTTCACTTACAACTATGTATATACGAACGTTATCAGTTATTCGAAAAACGTTAAAATATTTTTATCAAGTCCAGAATTAACGATCAATACTGTGACTCACTCAATCAGAATGAAACTTAAGCGGTTGGATATAAGGGATTAATAATGCAAGCTTCATATATTTCATTGGCAAACGTATGAAAATTCTGTGGCCATGAAAACATCACAAACACACAACTAAAATAAATTAAGTTGGTCTCCTTCCAGATTGACTTGACCAGTAATTTATTAGGCACATTGAGAATTGGATAATTTCACCAAATTTAGAAAGTTACACTAAGACTCACCTTAATTGTGAAGCACTTTACTTAGTAATTGTTACATTTACTATTACCAGTCTGGTACTTGGTAATGCAAATACGGTGATAGTGAAAGACAATTTCACCAAATAGATGCAAGATAATCATCAAAATCACATCATTAAGAGTAATTCGTTTATGAACTAGTGATACACTTTCCTGTTCTAATTTCGTAACACCTTTAGAATAATACTTTACTGAAACAAAATTAATTCTTACGTGTACGTGGAAGGAAATAAATTTAATGAACAACAATTATTTCAAATGTTCGATTCAATTAATCTCATTCGTGTTCGTAATGTAAACAAATTGTTTGGCGCATGCTTTTAGCTTTAAAAGAGCTTTTTTAAGTTTTAAGCTTGTATTGAAACCAAGCGTAAATTTAGGCGGTTTATTTGAGATATTACACCGGTGAAATAAATTCGTAGTAGTGAAATATGAAAATTGTGACCCAATTGATTGCATTGATATTCTCTTATTTATGTAAAATATTTAAATATACATGAACTAATTTCTAGATACGTTCAAATTGATGCACAAATTAATTTAATGAAGCGTTAATAAATAACATAAAACATCAAATATCACAAAAAAATTAAAACTTACACGTAATTCATTACTACTTAAGCCAATTTATAGGAATATTGGATATTTATTCGGATTTAACACGATTTCTAAATCTATTCAATCCAATTAGGATTAATTCTTTGTTGTCAATGAACCAGCAAATCAATAAAACCGATGTCCCAGATGCACCGATTAACAAGTGATGAATTATTGATGTTGGTAGAATGTAAATCTGAAATGTAAATCACTCGGTTCATTTATCGCTACTTTTCAATTTGAAACTATTTACTACTCACTTCTGACAGTTTGCAAGAGACTCCCACCACAATAATTGTTATCATGAATAATTTTCCCGGAAATATTTTGAGCAATGGATTCATATGCAATTCAGCATATTGCTTCTTAATGAATCGAGAACTGGAATTTAATAAATAAGTTGTTTGATAAAACCTATGTCTAAGTGAATTCCTTTCTATCTACCTGTAAGTAATTCTTAGAATCATATTGACACAATTCGCTAGAATAAATCCAACTGGGCCCAGCATTGTTGTTAGAATGTACGATAATACCAGGAAGGCTACAGAAAATGCGGTCATGATATAGTTTGTACTGAAACAAATAAATTTATATTAATATTCCATCCATTCGTCATATGTATTTAAATGTCCTACTTGTTAATATCCTTGCTAGTATTTGTAGCAAACATATAGCCTTCACAAATACCATTTAATGCCAGTAAAATAATTGCCAAACTATGCCATCGCAAAAGATTTACTGGCAATCCACTGGCTACAAAATCAGGCCCTCCATAAAAGAGTAAAATAGTTCCAGCATAACTTTGGCCCATCGTAAAACCAATCAATCCAATAGTGAATACTATTCGACAAACATTCGCAAGAACCTGACTAGCTTCATTTACTTTTTCTTTGGTTTGTTCCTTCAGTGCAACATCTCTTGCGATCGTTTGGGTGAAATAAAAATAACTACTGTCTTCAATAGGTCTGAATATGAATCGAGCTGCTAAACTTCCCATATTGTTAACAACATCATAAGTTGCTTGTTCACTGAATGTCAATACGGGACTGATTGACATCACAATTTTTTCACCTTCAGTTAATGCCCACTTCACAATCCCTTGCTTAAAAAAACTGCGGAATAGTTCATGTAATTCTGCATTGAAATGTTGATTCTACAATAGAAAATTGAGTTAATATGAAGTGCTAATTCCAATAAATTGTCAATCCTACATCTGATGATATCCTTGATGAAATAACAAACTGGAACGCATTTTTAGTAAATGTGAACATAGTTAATGGACTCATTAAACTTGACGGATTTCTCTAAAATATACAATATTTTAGGCTAACGTATATAACAAATAATTCGATAATAATAACGAACTCTTTCTCGAAGAATCAGAGGCAACATTTCATGAATTCCATTGAATGGAAAGTCCTCCATATTCTCATACATATCGTTCTTTGGTACTATTCCCTTATTTCTATTACGATATTTCCTCAGATTCCTCATGTACTTGTAGAAGAAACCATAGTGACCTATCACTATAGTCAGAGCACTTGCTATTTGGGCGAAACCAAATGCATATATTGTGATGTTCTTATTATACATAATCAATGTGATGAAAATGATTGTTCTAATAAAAATGTGTAATGTGTCTATAATGGCTTTTAGTTTGACAAAACAAAACACTTGTGATACGAATACTGGAGCTTCAGCTATCAATTCAATTGTACAAGCTAATGCGACAGCAAAACAACTGAAGTCGTACTGTTGTCGGTACATCGAGTCAACAGGTAGAAGAACATGCATCCATATAATCAGCATTGGTATCGAAAATATCATACTCAATGGCACACTAAAATATAAGTTGTTGATTATTATAAAAATGATGTAAATCACATCTATAATATTAGCTCTTACGAAGTCCAAATATGGTTCATCAATTGTGGCCAAGTGCATTTATTTTTATGTTGCGTAGTTGAGCTCAGTGCTGACCGACTTATTGCTTCCCGGGAAAAGAACAACAGCATGCTCTCGAGTAACAGCAAACGCACGTTCATGATACCAAGAACGTTGGGATCAACCCGGCGTAGAATGAATGCATTTATTATGAAGGTGACACATCGGCACACAATCTAAAAATTATCAATGAAAATTTTGAACATTATGAAACTGATGACGACTACAATTTATGTCTCCTTACCTGAAATGCAATGCTGAAAGAAGCATTCTTCAAGCTACTCATCAAGACGTTCCTCCCCATAATTGAGAACTCGCGATCACCGTTGCAGAAGCGAATTAGTTCAGGAAGCCAAAAGTTTTCTCGCACCAATTTTAATTACTGCACATGCACAGTATGTGAAGCAACTGCATTTTTTGAATAAATTGTACCTTTAATTTTCGACAATTCGGTTGCACTTCAGCTAGCTTATTTTTACATTCATTAATAATCGTCAGATGGTCGATGAAAACAACGAGTAATGTTAATGTTGTTGTTGAAAAAAAAGTGACAGAACGTATTGAAACTGCGGCACTCGTGAGACAGCGATTCCACTTTGTTGGGCGCGAAAAAGAGACAGAACGATACGAACGAACAAAACAGAGACAAACAACAACAAATTTTCATCAAATGGCTGGAACAATTTGACTGATCCGTGTGCCACGTAATTCCTCAGAATTCTTTTTTGTGTTTTCAGATTTCATTTGAATAAATTCGTGTTTTTGTCGTGATGGGAATTTCCCAGAGTGTAGCTGTACCTGGAGGTGGCACAGAGGGATATCATATCCTTAAGGTGAGAAAAATTAACAAAGAAATTTAGCCGCAATTCGATTGTTGATTTTGAATCACGATTATTAGGTACATGACAATTCACCAGCATCTGAAGCCGGCTTAGAGGCATTTTTCGATTTTATATTAGCTATTGGTAATGTTCGACTGGATCAACAAAATGACACATTAAAGGAGCTGTTACGGGTTAACATGGACAAACCGATTTCCATAACAGTTTACAGCAGCAAGACTCAAAGAGTACGTGAACTGGAATTGGTACCAACAAAGAACTGGGGAGGAGAAGGTCTGTTAGGTGTGAGCATAAAGTTCTGCTCATTTGAAGGTGCCAGTGAGAATGTATGGCACATTCTAGAAGTTCATCCTGGTTCTCCAGCTGATTTAGCAGGGCTTAGATCTTTTACCGACTATATCATTGGTGCTGATTCAATCCTGCATGAGACTGAAGATTTAGATACGTTGATACGGAATCATGAGGCCCGCCTATTGAAACTGTATGTGTACAACGTGGAAGATGATACTTGTAGGGAAGTGAATATTACACCAAATGCTGCATGGGGTGGTGAAGGCAGTTTGGGTTGTGGTATCGGTTATGGATACTTACATCGTATCCCAATTCAAGTAGAGAAACCAAACGAGAAGAAGATTTCTCATGTACAAATACCAAAACCACCAGAAACAGCTGTGAGTAAAACTAAAGTGGGATTAGGACAATTGTTATAAAACATTAAAAATAAATTTTATTTTAGGTGTCAAACGTAATGACTTCCCATATTCCTGCACCAGCTGTAAACAATCCCTTGATATCTGCTACTGCACCAGTGCAGTTACCTCATGTATCGGTTGCTGCGTCATCACCCTTGGAAATAAATCCTGCTAGTGTTGCGTCAATGCCAACAGTGCAGACAACGTCATCAACCAATCAAATGTATTCATCAGCACCAACTCAACATGTTGAATCAGTATCAAATTCACAACAAACCAACACGATTAGCGATTTAAATCAAAGTATGGCAAATGTTAGTATAGTACCGAATCTACCAGTGCCTAGTAGTGAAGTGATAGTTGGTACAACGTCTGTATCTGATCAATCGGGTAATACAATTTCGCAATTATTTGCATCGGTGCCGGAGACAAATGAACAGTTTACACCATCAGTGGCACAGACATATACACCAGCTTCAGTCCCAAGCGTGCCGACAATGGATAATCAACCACCAGCTGGTGGAATTCCAATGTATTCGGCAAATTTCTTTTCGAATGTTCCTCCACCATCATCAATCGATAGTTTATCTAATTATACACCACCATCTTGGTCATCACCAACAGTAAGTGCTGATAGCTTAGAATTAAAATAATTTTATTAGGTATTGTAATATTATTTTTGAAGGCACCCGATGTTAACTATAATGCAACGCCAATGAACTATCCAACTGGAGTACATCAACCGACACAGCAAACATCTTATCCTTACAATACAATGTTTAACACTTTCCCACAAGTACAGCAAACATCTGCATTACCTGGTATGGTGACAACACCAATTGCATTACCTGGAATGCCCCCAATTACGGTTAGTGCAACACTTCCACCCTTCACCTTTCAGCAAACACCGACAACTAATAACAATTAAAATAGATCAATGCTGATCATCGTTTCTTCGTGAGACAATTTGCTTCTACGTATATAGATTTAATTATTATTGTTAAAATGATGTAAATATTATAATAATATTCTTATGATACAGAAAATAAATTGTGTCTTTTCTGAAAATTAAATAGTGTCTTTTCCATTAGAATTGCATTCGTATAGAATTAGTAGTAGAACAATAAGAGATTTGAAAAGAATACACAACTAAAACTTAACATTAAATTATGACATTTTTCTTTTCATTTTTCCAAAATTGTTCTCCCTTGTGAATCAACAATTTGTTGATACTTAATTTTATTATTTATGTTGTTTGTATAATGTGTATTTGGTATTCTATTTTAGAATTAACGTCGGTCCCGTGAATCTGAACGGCTTCTACGGTCACGAGATACACTTCGAGACCTGGTTCGCGATGATTTCCTTGGTGATCGTGACCTAAATTAAAATGGAACAAAAAAGAGGTATAATTTTATTAAAAAATCTGAGCTATTATCATTCTTCGATTGGTGTTTGAAAACTTGAATTCAAAATATATTTAAAATTTAAATTAATTATTTTCTTTAAAAAAAATATTAAACATTCAAAATAGAACATTATTATTCTTAATTACATCTAATAAATTGTATCTTATTAATTATTGAAAAAAAAAAAACATAAATTAAATAGGCCAATGAGATTCAGTTGTTTTTTTTTTAATTAACTAATCTTAATTCACATATAAAATTATATGTTGAATAGCATGGCGTCTGATTAGCTAATGGGATTAGTAAAATTTATTACATGTCGTTCTTCTTTTTGTATATTAGTTTGTGATGTTGATCCAAAACTTAATTAAATTAACGAAGTAATAAATGAAATTGGTCTAACCATCGGTTCAGTTTGACAATATTGGAGGCTGGTCACCTACACTCAATCACAGTTTTCCGATTGTTATCCAGAGTAGAAGAGATTAGTTAGTTTTAACTTATTACTTATAGTGACCGATTTTTTTTTTTACATAATAATATTTATTCACTTTAATCTAAAAAATTATTATGTATTACTGTTTAGCTTCAAATGTTACTAATCCCATTGCTTCAGCGTTTTTTATAAAGACACCTTTAGCGAGACACAACGAAACAATTATTTTTATATTAAAATATAAATTAATGAACAATAAAACAAACCAATATTAAAATATGATGATATGAGTTGATAATCGATGAATGTTGGTGGTAGCAGAAGTGGTAAGTAGAAGTAGTAGTAATTAGGAGGAATGGTAGTTGATAGTATCGACCAGATATTTGGTTTTTTTCATTTTTTTTTCTTCATTAATTTTTTTTTTAGAAATAAAATCGTAATTTATCTTTGGCCTGGTTGGTTGCCTATTAGTTGCATTATACATAAATTTCTAATTTGCATTGACGATACACATTCCATATTAGGGTATACATTTAAATCCATTAAAAACAATTTTCGTTTTTTGTATTTCAATGGTGCATCAGTTGATGATGATATTTTTTTGATTGGAGGTAGGTAGTGCACACATCATTCGGACCGACATCATTTATTTAAATAACATTTTGCAAAATATGTATATACACTATTCGTTAAAACAATTATATAAGGCGTTCTTGACTATTATCGTTGACCGAAGGACCTAACTGAAAAATTATTCTGTTATTATGATTTAGTTAGAAGCCCTGATTCAATTTCTAAAACAAACTTGTCGAAAGTGAGTTATGCCGATTGCTTCAAAAAATTACTGCTGCCTACAACTATTTGATAGACGAAGGATGGGGATTCCAGATGAACTGTTTAAAACCGCATGGTATTTTAAGAATTCCTAATTAATTATTATTCAAGTGCATAATATTTCCCGCTATTTTTTTTTTTGTATAATAGTCTTTCTCTGAATTTCTGTGCGCCTTTTTGAGGGAGGAGGTCGATTCAATCAATACAATTTTTTGATCGCATCAGGTAGTTGATCTAAACGTGATGACACACTCATTTTCTTTTCAGATCCTTCAACTGGCATTTATTATTGCCTTGTTTCAAAGAAGCGTTGATTACAAACCCGATGAATATTGTTTTCAGTTTTTATGCTTGGTAAGCGGCTATATATTGATGGTAGGATGCGCTAATGGTTATCTTCATGCAATTACAGTGCCATTTTTAACCCTAAGTTTATTTTAGTTGGCATTTTGTATATTTGAGCTTATTGAATTGTTGCGAAGAAAAAAAGCCAGCCATTTGAGATCAAACTATCTAACTTAATGAAAAGTCAAACAATATCGGTACTTCATAGTTTTTTTTTTTATAATTTGAGCTATGAGGTTTCCGCATTGATCTCATTCAACTATTTTGATAGAAGTAATTTAACCGAAATATTTGAAATTCGGCATTGAATGATGAAGAACCGTCTGCATTTTATTATTTGGGGCGGATGATATCACACAATTTTTTCTCTTTATTTGGTTCAAGTAACACTTGAAAGATAAGATGCGAAGGATGAGTTATTAATACGAATTGTTGCATATAGAGCAGAAGATTGGATGGTAACAGTAGAAGGTGTGTACTTGTGATGGTAGTTGATGTTGTTGTGATGATTGTGGTGGTTGTGACGATACGTGGAACAGGATATCACCCTGAAATTTTATAAAAACCACACACAAAATTTATTCATTGTTTTACGATTGTATGTTTTTTTTTGAGTTTTAATTCACACAATATTTTCTAATATAGTTTTTTGTAATTATAGTATATCGAATCATTATGATGTATCTACATTTCTTTTAATTATCATGTGAATTTAACAATCATATAGAATTGCAATTATTTTTTCTCATTTTTAGATGTTATTACCTACATTTGAATATTATGCTCCGAATTAAAATTTTAATAATAACCTCTAACCAAATTGATTGGTAATAAATATGTTGAAACTTTAAAATACCAAAAAATGCAATTGATTATCACTTCGATTGTGCTTAAGTATCCACAGAAATTAAAATTCCATATTGTATTAATGGACGATTTGTGTTTTCCATTAAGGATATTAAGTAGATTATTATCAAACAACAGAAAAAATATATATTCAACTGAATAATTAAAAAAAAAATATAACAGCATTAGTAAATAAAAATAAACACGATGAAAATTTAATTTGAAAGAAAAAGTTAATTAATTGTTTATAATGAAAGGAATTTTTGCTTTGGTATTTGGAGATACTTTTGGAGAGACATACAAGGATACTTCAGATTATGCGTACAATTTGGAGATTATTTGGCAACACATACATACTATACTATGTAGTTTATTCCTTTTTAATACACTCCAAATTCAAACAATTGCTAATTGAAAGCAATCAAGGTATTTTTGTCCTTATATTGTTTATATGTATTATTATATTGTCAGTAAAATGTATATTGCTCTTATTTAATACTCAGTTTGTATAATTCAGCCAAGCCTCGTTGTGACATATCACAACACCAAAAAGACTCTCATAATTATAAAACATTACCCATATGAGATGACTCTGTCATTTCAAAATCAATGCAGATATAAGATGCTGATATCACAATCGTCTCAAACGATAAAATTAGATAGGGCTTACCTGTATCGTCCTCGACCACCACGTCTTCTATCGTCACGTCGTGATCGACCTGATGACATTTCAACTCTAATTCTTGTTCCACAACAGCGACTAAAAGAAATTAATCAATATAACTTGTGTTTATCATATAAATATAATACCAAATGCTTACGTTCCATCCAAATTTCTTACTGCGTCTTCAGCATCGCGGCGGTCATCAAATTCAACAAAAGCAAAACCTGGTGGATTTCTGGCTACCCATACGTTTCTTAATGATCCGTATTTACTAAATGCATTTTCAATCTCATGTTTTGAAGCGGACGAGCCCAGATTCCCAACATACACTTTGCACTGTAAATCCCACTCACGGTATCTGGATGACATGTTTGCTATGATGAAATGATTCGTTAGTATAGCTACACACTTTCAGCGATGAACTGAATAAAATTGTAAAACGATTAACTTAGAATTAATAAAAAATATTTTCTATTTAAAATCCGTGAAGCCATTTATACAAAAATGTGACATAAAAATATGGCGCCGCTTTTGTGAAAATCAACAATGTGATTGTAGAAAATTTAGATGTACTGGATTTCACTTTATTCATTCCCACAGATTAATATAACGTATGCAAGATACTCCAAATATGTTTACCTGTGACAATTGAATTAGTTTGCGGCGTTAATAATGCTAATTAAATTAATTAAATGTTGTTTTCACTCAATTAGAGACGAGATATGAGACAAACCGAATTTGACAAGTGTTTTCAGTCAGACATTGAATTGAATGGAATTGAATGGAATACAGCCCTTCAAAATGTTCACGCTCAGTTCTATATAGTCACAAATGCAATTTAGTGGTTTAAACCTGTAATGAAAACCTAAAAAACTGAGGTTTGGCCCATTTGAAGGATTGATGAATCAAATATTTTACTTTTTCTTTTAATTTTATTCAAAGTGTTTTCATTTCTTTATATTACAATAAGACGACGTCGATCGTACTGAAGATTCCGGGTTTTGGTTACATAACGATTTGTTTGGTTGTAATTAATCGCCCCAAGAATCTATGGTTATTGGAACTTTCATTTAAATATATTTTTCTAACTGTTAGCGATTACAACTTGAAACGATCGTATTCCGTGAATGGATGAATTTGCACCTAAAATCTAGATAATAATTTCGGTCTGACCCAACTCTTCATCGGATGGCAATGTAATCGTCGATGGATCAATGTAATCACGACTAATTGGCTCTAAACCGGCTGCTTCTCGTTGTCGCAGCACTAAATATGCTTCTCTTTGAGCCCAATCTCTTAACATAGGATCCGGCAGATAAGACCATATGAAAGTGCCAACCACCAGGCACATTGTGATTGACAAGAACATTGACATGTTAGTGGTCACTCGATCGGTGGATTTGTTCTTGTGATCGAACCCATAACTGACCCAGTGTTTTGTGGTATCGGTAAAATCTATTTCTGGTTCTGCACAATCCTTTGTTTTGCTGGCACTCACCGCCACTGAATCCTTATTCTTCTGTGAAGTGGATATCGCTCGAAATCCATTACGTGATTGGTTCCCAATCAGGGTTCGCAGAACACCCAATCTTAAAACGCCAGCCATTCTGTTCGTAATGTATCTAACCCTGACTGAACGAGTGGCTTCAATGTCGCGATACTCCTGAATACCAAAATTAGCAGTTAACAGAGAATCGGCTAACAGGAAAAGGTGTTAAAATTAATTTTCACTTACCGAAAAATTGCGATTTTTGAATCAAAATAATAAATAACCAGATGTCAGACTCCTCTTTTTGACAATTGAGTCTCGCAGTAAGACAGCGTTGAATTGCGTAACTGGGTGCAATACTTCAGTCATTCTGGCCAGCATACCCGTACTTTAGTGTGAAGTTTCAATACTTGAGTTTTGAATACAGAATTCGGAAAATGAAATGTCACAAGTAACAAACTGATTTTCGGACCGAATTAGTTAGTATCGAATTAAGTACAGTGTTGGAACAGTGATTCTAATCTCCTCGCAAGAATTTTTTTTTTTCACATTTTTTTATCAGAAATGCAATTTTTAACTTGGTAATTTTGGATGATAAAACATCCACAATATTGTGGCTATGCAAATACAGTGGAGGTAAATAACGGCAAGTGAGTGTAATTGATTTATTTCAATGGGCGTTGTATCGAACGAGAAAAATATTTTAGTGTATATCTCCCAACAGTTTCAATACCGCAAAAGTGTTTCATACCAATTTACCAATATTGGAGTTTTTGTTCCTTTTTTTAATTTTGGTAAATGCGTTTCTACCATAAAACCACTTTATACGGTGTTGATTGAGGTCACATAATCGTTTGATAAATTTAAATATGTGACTGTCGATGGTGCCATTTGATATTCGATTCAGTGTCCGGATTACTCATTGAAATGCAGTCCAAATCCTCGGATAGACAAAGACTGCAATCAAAATTGATTTAGAAATGGAGACCACTCAAACTAATTGCAATAAATTAGTGGACTCCTGACATCACAAATCCATCGAATAGTACATCTAATGACCAACTTATTCGGATATATAAATTTTGATCTGGCTGTGAGCCAAAACATACGAGAGTAGAGTATTCACACTTGCATCACACATCCGATGAATAAAAATATTTATGTTGACTCGACCCTTGAATAAGTTCTATCCTACCTTACGTTTGATTGAAGCAAATTCAGTGTAAAAATAGAAAAATTTATGCTGTCTGCCATGTGGCCAGTCTGTCCCTTGGAAGAAGGACGAGTTCATAATCGGGTTACCGTTTAAAGGTGTTGATAATTCCAATTACTTTAGTTTTAAACTACACCTTGGATTGGATATATTTATTAGATTGTGCATCAATTTGATTGTTAATCGGATTTATGGTATTTTGTATGGTGAAATTTGTTGGTCATTATTGGAATTGCATTCAATTTCCTTTTATTGTGTTCATTTTCATAGCAATTTTAATTCTCAATTGCAATACACATAACTACATAGTAATAAATGTCGCCAGAAGTTCTCCTATTTAATTACGTAAATAGAAATAACTTCATACAACGGCAAACATGAAATTTTGCATTCCTTCGCTAAATTTATTAGTTGATTATTATTAGCAATGACCTTTAGTTTGTTATTTTTTTTTTATTTCGATGTCGCGTTGCTTTTAATAATAATTGTGCAATATTTTTATTTATTTTTTCCACAGGATATTGACTAATATCGAATGGAACTTTATTGAATTAAATGAAAACGGATTTAAACTGCAGATGTATCAATTAGATGCACTCTAAATTGTCTTGTGTTACTATAAGTGCAGTGTAAAATATTAAATTGAAAAGAGAAAGTGTATACAATAGAATTATGGTGATTCCCTTCACAGGGTCATGAGAAGTTAAATCAATTACTTCTTAAGTGTAAATTATTTGAATTGAATGAATTAAATTTATTATTCTTAAAAGTGAAAAAGTTATTAGAGCTGTTAATAAAAGTTTTAGCGAATTAATATTATGATTTAACTAATCATTGGAATGAAATATGAATTAATAATGTATTCAAGGTTATTCATAAATGGTGGTGTAATTGATTATCAAAAACAAACAAATAAAAGTATGAGGGCATACAGTGTGTAATTTGAGTAACTGTGTACCTGTACAGTATTTATTGATGGAGAAGCAATACAACATTAATAATTGACAAAAATAAAGAATTAGTGGTAATAATATTTGTGCCAATTAAATAACAAATTGTTTATATGGTGTTGTGAATACTAAAATTCAAAGAATAAGAAAAGTAGTGAATTTAAATTAGGAAGAAATCCGAAGCGAAAGTGGATAAATTGAATTGAAATTAGTGTAGCTTCTGCATTCAATTTGTCTGTGTAATTTTTCTTACATATTTATTATATTTGGGAGTGAATACAAAGTGAAATTCAAAATGCATGGATTAATTGGAATAAGTGAATTTGTTGATGAGACCAGAGAGGATTATAATTCACCAATCACATCGACGTTTGTCTCACGGATGCCGCAATGTCGTCAAACAATTTCTGCGCTGGAAGAGGTAAAGTCAACTGGTTAAACCACTTTTTTTTTCATTATTCAATATTCTGTTTCAATAAAACTGCACTCCGTTAAAACATATGATTTCTCATAATATTTCTTTCTCATTTTACAATTATCGATCAATTGCTCCATTCATTCATTAGCGTCATTAATAGTATTACCTTGATTTTCTGATAAAAAGAAATATCGTGTACATTAAAAATGTCGGTCTGTTTTCCTGCTGTTACATTACAACTGGAGTTTAGAATTTCCAAATGATAGAAAAAACGAATAGAATTCTCGTAAAAGCTAAAAAAATCATTGAACTTTATTGTACGTTTTTCCATTTCCTGTTATAACTAAAATTCTATTTGGATTGATGTTGAGAGATAGAAAAAAGCGAGCAGCTTAGTAAATGAGATTGATAAATTTCAGAATATGAATATAAAAGTTACCATAAAATGTAATTTAGGAAAGTTATGGAAACATTTACATTACAGTATAACTGAGAAGCCGCGTTTTATTGATGAATTTATTTTTTCTATGGCCGTTTATTTTCTCTACTTTTTCGGTTCTCTTTATTACGTATTAAGAATGATTATAATATTCATTTGGACGTTTTACATCGATCCATGTCCAGTGACATCATTTAATTCTATCTAAACGACTGAATCTCGTACGATTGAATGCCTCCATGCAATAGAGAGAGAGTCAAGTATTAAGAAGTGACTAGTGAAAATTTATAACATTCCAGGTGGCTATAAGGCGATCGATTATATCGCGGATTACGTTAATCGTATTTAAAAGTCTATATTGAAATTGATTTTATTAATTATTATGGATATATTGAATGTTAAATGCTAATTGAAATGATGCTTTTCGTTAATCAATTAAACACCTTCCTAGGTGTTTATTGTGTTGGTAGATTTTCAACAATAAAAAAAAAGTGTTTTGTTCATTGAAAACACTAAGCCAATAAATGTTTACTCAGTGATACTGTCATTGGATTATCATATTGAAGGTGTTTTTCATACACTTGAACATATTTGGAATATTTGAAGTAAAACAATCCTTTTAATCATTACTTCACCTTCATTATTATGGTAAACCGTTAATTTAAATGGACACCAAAATGTCCACATTATTAGTAAACGTGTGTTCATGTTATGTATATAAAATGCACAAAAATGTCGAATATCAGTCGATAGCATACCAAATGGTATTTTTCGATGAATATCGTAAAGGTATTTTCAAACATTTAGGGGTACAACAAAATGGGAGTACACAGACTGATTTATAACGATTATAACAATACAAGAAGAAAGATGAATCACATAATTTATAGTACATCTGGTGTTTGATACGCAATCCTCCCTTATAATAATACATCGAATTCCGTATCAATTGGAATTCGTTTTCTTAAAAATTTCACTCCGTTGTGTCGTTGTTGTTGGTGAATCTGTTCAATGTGTAACACATACCAATCACATGGAGATGCTATTATGAAGAATCTCGTTACAGCACGGTTACGTTGAACTTAAATATTATGGTCAACCGAATCAATTTCATTAAAATTTAAAATAAAATGAAAATAAGATTTCTTCAAATCACTTATCAACGGTATTTCCTAAATGATAATTGACGCTAGATTTAATAGAGATAAGATAAGTAAAAGTTGCTTACGATTGACACTGTGCAATCGTAAAATTATTTTTTTTTTTTTTCAATAAAAATGTTAAGAGGATTTAACAGCAGAGCTTTGAAATTTAAAATTTCTGAATGAGTGCAAAATAAATAAATGATTTCTAATTATAGAATTTATATTATGATTGATAAAATACTGTTTATTTGTTTTCTACGTTGAACTAATTCAATTACCGGGAATGCACATATAATAAACTTAAAATTAGCCAACAAATAATTATGTTTCTTGATAGAGTGTAAGAAATAGAAGTATAACAACACATATTTGATATTTCTATGGGGACACCATATAAATGTTGTTTAGCTCAATGGCTAATTATAAATGCAGGAAGACATTTGTATGTGCATTTATTACTCATCAGTGGAATTATTAATAGACGATGTATATTTTGATTGCAACAATTCATATGTCACCAAAGACGATTAATTTTATTCCATTTTTCTTATATGTAATGAATTTAATTTCAATGAAATCTAGAAGCCAACTGTTTTAAGAATCGCATAAATTTATTGTATATCTTCACATTGTCGACAAGTTTATTGTGTATGCGATATCAGACACCACCATTATTTATGGAATTATATTGTTTCGAGTTTCGATTATTGATTTTAACGTGTTGTGCTTTATAATTTTATTTTCGTTTCTTACTTTGATTTTATTCAATAAATTCTCATTTACTGTTTTCCGTTGAAATGAATAATATCAATTTTATTGATAAAACTGAAAGAATTATGAAACATAATTTATATGAAATGAACAACGACAAAAATTCATTCACAAATATTATGTCGCTTAAATATTTTCATAATTTTTAATGGTGAGAGTTTTATTCTTTCTTTTGGTAATAATTGAACCTGATAGTATTATGTTGGTGGTGTCATTTAAATCAGATTAAAACATTATGTCATACACTAATAATGTTATAATGTACTCTCATTATTTTTGTTGTCATGAATATTATAAAGTAGTTGGTACGCATGGTTGAATAATAATGCTAAATTTAAATATACTAGTATGTACAACATAGTTCACATTATTAATGTTTTCATGAAAAGAGAAAAAAAAAATGAAAATAACCAAAAAGTAATGGTTTCCACCTTTTCCCAGTGAAATGAATATTTTTTTAAGTGGAACAAAGAGAATATAGTCATTTTAATGGCGCGTGCTAATGGTTATTTGTATGAATAAAATCATAATATGTTGTTTACAAGACTCAAGTGCTCTGCATGTGAGCATGAAATTATGAGGCAAGTGAAATGATTACCGGAGAGAAGACCGACATTAATATCAAGGATGTTAATTAGTTGAAGACAGTCTCTAGTCGATTCTTTGGTAATTAAGTTACCTGATCAATTATTTATGTCCAACACATCTTTATTGTTATTTACCGAGACTATTATTAAATCAATATTCATATAGTTTGTAAATACGTTGCAGTCAATTTCAGTATGAATGGTGGAGTGTAAATTAAAAGGAAGCAAACGTATTCTCATACCATGTATATACATATACAAATTGCATTCCATTCTGAATGATGAAGTTGATTCGTGCGAATTTAAAGTATTTTGTTAAACAATACGTCTTACATTAAAAATTCCTTGCGTTATGAAAATGTATAAATTTTACATGTGGTATTGTATTAATTCATAATTTTTAATGATGTCGGTAAAAAACTTTTACTTTCTGGTGTTCAACAAGTTGCGTTACTTATTTAATAAACTTATGGTTGAATGAATTTCAAGACATTACCATTCCGACAAACATTGGAAAATATGTAACTATGTAATACATTTTGGAATTCATTGAATTTTTAAGTCAACGAAATAAAAACAAATCGGTAGTAGAAAGAATTTCGTGAAGGTTGAATTTTGATATTTAGTATTGATTTTTATGGATTCAAGAAGATTTAATTATATTGATTAAATAGAATTTGATTTAATTAATTAACCCAATATGTAAATAATGTTCAACCAGAAACGCTAATAAGAAATTTTTTTTTTTTGTTTGAAAACACTTGTGTCTATGTTTGCGATAGATGAAAATACATAAAAAAGTATGCTGTATAGATTTTGTTAAGGCGATAGATCGTATACGACCTTCTATGGCCTTGTTAATAAATAGCACTCACAACTGTGTTGGCTTTGAATTGTCTACTGCTTATTCATAATGTCAGTCAATTCTCTCTATAACACTTATATTAGCCGTTTATTTTAAAATCAGTCGTATGCCACCATAGAATTATGTTTACGTTAAATCTATCTGTTTTGTGCCTATGTGAGTTTATCAATTACATTATCTTGACAATAAAATTGAAATTAAGATGACAATGACTTATAGAATACATAGGGCAATGGATGAGTCTCATTGAATGGCTAATTTGTTTTCTCCTTAAAGAATATTGCGAGTGAATGAGTCATGTTGTCTATTTTACCAGAATAAGCAAATATTATGATAAGAACACTCTCAATTGTTGAAGTATGGTTATCGCTTATGCGTATAGATTATTATTTAAACTTTATATTTTGATGTAAATATATTCACTGTTAGAGATCTGTGAGAATGTACTGAATAGCACCTCTAATAATAATTATTTGTGTTAAACGCGTGCTCCAAATTTTCAGTTTTTTTTTCTAATACTACGAATAACGGAAGAATAGATGAATTCCGATAATGGTTAGAAAATTAACATTTTTGTTTTTCGTCGATCTTTTTAGGTATGAATTGTTCTTATGAATCAGTAGAAAATATTCTGGTTGAATGAATGATTTAAAAGAAGAAACGCAAAATATGAAAGAAATAGATTTCTGTGTTTTATTTTTATAGAAAAACCAGAATTTTTGTATGTGGGCTACTTGGTAGTATGGATTAACTGAGATAAAGACATCTAGCTAGACACCGATTTACGTAAAGTTGTATTTTAAATTTGTGCTAATTTGCAAATCAGCATAATACAATTAATTTATGTGCGTTATTGAAGACCAAATATGAATATTTTTCATTATCAGGGTTACCAAAAATGATTTATTTACTGTTGATGGGTATTTTTTTGGTTAAATATATTCAATTTAATTAGGATAAATTAAAATAGATGATTCTAATTTAAACGCGTATTATCGTTTCAGACACTAGAATTTGATCGTGAGGGTTTAACAAAACTGAAGAAAGCTGTTAAAGCCATCCATAATTCAGGCAATTGTAAGTTGGATTTATATACTTTCTCTTTGTCATTATTTCTTTAACAGATATCGAATATATAATTAAATTGATTAAATTTCATTATCCCTAATTAACAACAGCTCATGTAGATAATGAAATGTGTTTGGTTAGAGCGTTGGAAAGGCTTGGTAGTGTTGCCTTATCCAAAGAAGAGCCAGATATCGGTGCAGCTTTCCTCAAATTTTCTGTAGTCACCAAAGAGTTGAGTGCCCTCATGAAAACTTTGGTGAGTTCAATTATTTAGTTTAATAAGATAAATATTCACCTATAGCTAACACTTGAATTGTTTTATTTATAAATTAAATATTTTCTTTTGCTTCGGTCAAACAGATGCAAAACATTAGCAATATTGTGATGTTTCCCGTGGATACTCTATTAAAATCTGAATTACGTGGAGTTAAAGGCGAATTGAAAAGGCCATTTGATAAAGCAGCTAAGGATTACGATGCTAAATATTTAAAATTAGAGAAAGAAAAAAAGACACAAGCCAAAGATGCTGGTTTAATTCGTTCGGAAATAAAATCATCTGAGATAGCTGAAGAAATGGAAAAGGAGAGACGTGTTTTTCAGCTACAGATGTGTGAAGTAAGACTTTGAATTGATTAAATTAATATGAAGTAGTTTTATTGTCATACAGCATTGTGTAATAAGTTATAACTGAATTCGATTCTATATATCACTCCCAATGATTTTCTTTCTTTCTCTTGACAATAGTATCTGATCAAATATAATGAAATTAAAACGAAGAAAGGCATTGAACTGTTACAACATCTTGTCGAATACTATCATGCACAAACAAAGTATGTATTCAATCAAAATGGATTAATCAATGTTGAATTGTATTTAATATTATTTTCTTTTTATAAATCCAATATGGTATTTGCAGCTATTTCAAGGACGGTTTAAAAACAATCGCACATTTTGGTACCTATGTTGATGAGTTGAGCATGAAATTACAAAATATACGACAAAAACAAGATGAAGAACGTCGTAAATTACATGAAATTCGAACACTTTTAAGCAACACACCTAACTTAAACAGATATGAGGTAATATTATTTGCTTTTTATTTTATATTTTCGGTTTACGAAAATGCAACAACGGAAATGACCTTATTTCATAAATTTTCTATATTGTTTATATCAAATTGTAGAATATAACGACTGATAAAGGTGCCGGTTATTCATTGCATCAACTGCAGGGTGATAAAAATCATGGGATTACAAGGAATGGTCATTTGTTGAAAAAGAGTGAGGGCAAAGTAAGACGTGTATGGCAGAAACGACGTTGTCGTGTTACAGCCGATGGTTTCTTGGACATATGCCATGCTGATGAAACAAAACCACCCACCAGATTGAATTTATTGACATGCCAAATAAAACCGGTGCCAGACGATAAAAGAGGATTCGACTTAATTAGCTGTAATAATTATAAAATTTTAATTTTTTTTTGTTTTATCTAACAAACTAACATATGCATTTAATTATCATCTGAATACTAATCAAATATTTTTAAATTTTGTATTTAATTTACTACATAATAGACAATAGACCATATCATTTTCAAGCAGAAGACGAAGCTGACCAGAAGGCATGGGTCGCTGTATTAATAAATTGCAAGGAAAAAGCTCTAGCTAAATCGTTCCAGCATGCTAATCCACAAATGAGTCCTAATTTGATAGAATTACAAAAGACTGTAATTAGGTATGATGTTATAGTATAAATAATTGAGGAAATATTAATTGATTTATTAAAAACTTTCTAGATACGTCCAAAATTTACCAGGGAATGATAAATGTTGTGATTGTGGCTCTGTAAATGGTAAGTTTAATGACTATATGTTTATTAGTTAAATAAACACATTTAAATAATATTTTTGGTATTTTTTGTGTTTATTGTTTTAGATGTCACTTGGATAAGTATTAATTTAGGAATCTTAATTTGCATCCAATGTTCTGGTGTACATCGTGACTTGGGTGTCCATAATTCGCGGATACAAAGTTTAACATTAGATAATTTAACAACCGCACACTTATTAATAGCCCGTGCAATGGGTAATAATCAGTTTAATGAAGTGATGGAAGGTACATTGGGAAAATTAAAGCTGAATCCGGACAGTACAATGTGGGTGTTGCTTTTTAATTCCACTCCTAAATAGAAATAAATTAGTTTTAATGAATTTCATTGATGATAGATTCTAACTATATTATGTTATGTTTTCAGGGAGGAACGTTACGATTTTATAAGAGCTAAATATGTTGCGAAACGTTATGTGATGCGTACATGTGTTGATGATAACGATTTGCGTTGCGAACTAGAACAGGCTGTTATCAATGCTGATTTGAATCAACTGTTACAAGCGTGGGCTGAAGGTGCTGATTTAGCATGTACACTACCATCATCTGATAATGGTGAAACGGCACTTCATTTAGCTGTACTCCGTGAAAATGGGTATTCACTGCATATTGTTGATTTTCTGATACAAAATATGACAGCTAGTGCACTAAATAAGACCACAAATCCACCAACATCGCATGATGTTAGTGGACGGAATACAGCATTACATTTGTGTGCTTTACATGATCGGCGAGAATGCATGAAATTATTGTTGCGTACCGGTGTTGATTATGATTTGAAGAATTCCGAAGGTAGAACACCTGAAGATATTGCAATTGAGATGGGTCATGATACGTGTAAGGAGTTAATTGAATGTGCCAAAAAACGGGAAAAGAGTGCGTTTGAACTTATTGATACGAATTGGAATATTCAATACAATCCCCATGACGATGGGTTCTCTTCAGAAGAAGATCCAGTTGAGTCAGGGGTAAATACATTTTACATAATCAAATACAACAAATAAATCTAATAGTTTTTAATTAAATTTAATTTTAGAAAACACGATCAAGGCCACCAAGTTATGCTGGCGGTGACTCACCAGTAGCATTAAGATCACGTTCATCGACATGTGATTCAATACAAAATGGTTCAAGTCCAAAATCAAATAATCCGTCTGCGTCTGGAAGTCGTCCAATACCGTTCCCAGTTGTAACACCATATAGTCAAACTGGCACTAGTCCAAAACAAATGTTAACAATGCATGGTGCATCTAGTCCCGGATCAATATCCAATAGTAGTAAGACAAGCATTCAGCATAATACACCGACTGTCAGAAAATCAATTGTATCAAGTATGTATTTTAAGATCTAGATTCAATGCCAAGTTTTAGTTGTAATTAATTTATTGATTTCTTGTAGACTATGACAACTTTGTAGGCAATATGAATTCGTTGAAGAAGAGGACGGCACCAGCACCGCCGCCTGTATCGATTCCTCAACAGCCATTGTACGGCACACTGCCACATGCACCACGTCACTATGATAACAGTGACGGTGGCCGTTCAAATAATTCGACATTCAAGCCCGGACAGACTGAATCCTATAGCACGCTACCGCATATTCGGAACTCGGGTGGTGATGGTTCATTAATAATAGGCCATAATTATGTTGAGAATAAAGTGTACGATCGATATGAACCATCCAATCTGCTATCGGCACATGGAAAACAAAAGGATTCCGGTAAAGAATTACTTACCACGTTTGGTCATAGACGATCTCCTAGTAGTGAGTCTGGACGTAATATAAATTTGGCCGGAGCTAAATTGGTGTTGCCACCAGCTGGTGAAATACCACAGTTGAAGCCAGTGGACAAGAGTATTGCATCTAGACCACGATTACCGCCACCAGGTCCGCCACATAATAATGGATCTGGATCTGGTAAGATTAAATATTAGACGATAATATAGACTATATCAGTTATACTGATTATTTCTTGCATCTCTTTTAGATAAGCAAATCTCGAATGGTGAATCAATTGAGAGTTTAAGTTCAATGGATGTTGAACCAAGTGTACCCCCAAGAAAGGTATTTGAACAATATTAATTTTGATTATTTATAATCATTAATATTTCTTCTTATCGTATATTTTCCCAAAATACATATACACATTACACTCATATCTTTTTGCTTTTATCATTTTTTTGGTTGCAAATTTCTTATTTATTTTTATCATCTTCTCCATCAAAAGTACTTTTTATGTTTCATTTAATTGCATAAATTTTTGGCCAATACAAAATTTTATCATTCAATATTTATAATTCAAAATTATATTGCTTCAAAAGTATTTAATATCGAAAGTTAAAAAATTGTTGAAATTTAAATTTTATATGGAACAAAATTCCAACAAAAATTTACCATTTCACAGCGAAGAACAAAGCCTAGGCTGGTGCCGAATATGCAGCATTTATGAAATTTGAGTTTTATGATAAAGAAGAGGGTTGGTGATTCCTTAATGTGTTTTCTATTAAAATACCGAGACAATATAACAATGCTTCAATTAATTATGGATTTGATATTTGTTTTGTTTAAATTTTTTTATAAGTAACGAAACAGCTAATATTCCTGTTAATGATTAATATTCTTTTAATGATGGCTACTTTTTTAATCCATTTAGATAGTAATTCCGTTATGGATTTTGTTGTCTTGTGTTTGTGTACAGTTTACATTATTAATGGTATTTTATGGAATTTTAGGATGGTGAAGATGTTTACTTACATGCGTTTGGAAACGACGATGAATACGATTCGCAATTGGTGGTAGATTCATCTGATGGTACATTGGATTCCTCAACGGAGTCCACTAATCAATACATGGATATGAATAAAAGATTCCAGCAGACGAATAAGTCTACTCTAACTTTGCCATTGAATAATCCATTGAATGATTATCAGATTCAAAATTCTGGACAATTTAAAAATTATGTAAGTTATACTGTACTTACTTTATTTAGTAACAATAATCATTTGTATTTTTATGTAAAATTGTAGGCTGGATATCGTCGATGTAGAGCACTGTATGATTGTAGTGCTGATAATGATGACGAACTTGAATTTAAAGAAGGTGAAATCATGATAGTATTAAATGAAAAGACAAATGATGAAAATTGGATGGAAGGAGTTATAGAGAATGATCATTCACGTCGTGGAATGTTCCCAGTTAGTTTTGTTCATATGTTGCCTGATTAAAGGGTAATTGTATTCATGAAAAATATGAATAATTTTGATGAAAAGCACATTGATAATCAATTTGAACACAAAATATAATTTGTAAAAGATATGAACCAATTTTTTGAGAATTTAAATACGAGAATCGATTGGTTTATATTATATTGTATGTAGAATTAGTTTTTATTTGCCAAAAAAGAGAACGATATGAAAGTGAGAAAAAGGGTCATATGAAAATGAAGATAATCGATTTTGTAAACATTTTACTTTTGATTAGGTCTGGTTTAGGAACAAGATAACAGTGGTAAAATCAAAATATGAATGAATTTAATGTGACGAACAAAAAATTGTGTATTAATTTATATATACTAATTATTGTATTCAAGTTAATATTATATTATAAATTAATTGTCATATAATCATTAAGTATAGAGGATTAAAAGTCGTAACAAGATTATCAAAGTTTATGGGACATACAAGTATTTGATTTATAGAAAATCGATGTTTAGTATTGAAATATCCCAAATTAGTATACCATTGATGAGTGAATGATGTTTTCATGTTACATCCGCTCAACTTTTAAATTGAGTATTATTGATACTAAAAGTAATATTTATTCAGCTGTTAGGCTCTCAATGTATTAAAGATTAATAGAAAATTCATATTGAAAATATTTTCCTGTTGCATTTTATGAAAGTAATAACACAAAATAACACAACAAATATTTAATAGATGTTTAAAATGATGATAAATCGTATTGATAATACAGGAATATATGAATATAAAACAAGTCAACCAAAAAAACCATATTGTTTCCTTTAAATTTGATTTAAGATTAACTAAAATGATAATATATTTGTATAGATGTTATTTTAAAAGAAAGAAATAAATTTCACGACACTTACTAATGAGTGTATCTAATGTAACTGATACTAATTACTTACTAATAGAAGTAAAGAATCAAATAAGATATTGTTGATCACTGTATATTGTTATTTTGAACAGACAAAATAATTGACAATTGTATTAAAATATTGGGCATGACAAACAGTTAAGATAACGTCGTTGACTTGAATACCTAATTTCTCTATTATTTTTTCTTTGTCTTCAATTAGTGTTAAGTTCAAAAGTAATACTCCTATAAATAAGTGTATGTATGAATGATAATCATACATAACTAATTGTATAATTAATTAAATGTAAGAGTTGAAAAGTTATCAAATATTAGTGCGTGTACACCATTTGTATAGATTATTAACAATAATTTGATCTAATTTATTGCTCCTATAACACATTACGGATACTTTTCTTATGGTAAATTATGAAAGGTATTCTTAGATCATACATTCCATTTAAATTGGTATACCCTAGACCAATAGCAATGTTTTACTTAATATCAATTATTTCTTAGTGAACAATACATTGAATTTAAATTATGATTAATAATTAGACATGAAACAACAATTATCTTATAATCCAAAGATTGATTTAATAATTGCATATGATTAGCGATTAGAATTTTGAAAATATTTTTCTCTATTTAAAGACATTGTGGATAAAATTTAGAGTATATAATTTAAATGAGAGCACAGTAACACATTGGATTCCTGATTTAAATGTTATAAGGCACACACAACACAAGATACTAGAGTTTATAAATTAATATGTCATAAACAGAAATCACCTAATTAGGTAGTTTTCTTTTGAATGTATTGTATATGTAAAACTTGATGATGATTATATTGTGACGCTAATATTATAAGATTGTTTAATGAATTATTATGATGTATAATAGATTCATACAAGAAAAGTATTTAGAATTTGAAAGAAAATGTTACCAGAATAAAGTATAACACATGTGTTTGATTTTCCTCATTTCAGCTTTACATTATTGGTACATAAGTGGTTTACATTTTATGCGAATTCATAGAATCGTTTATTTAGAATTGAGGACCATAACGTCCTATGGAATGAATTGTAACGTCGTTAATTATATAATTTCCTGCATTAAATAACCACTCAACAGTAATGAGTAGTTTAAATATCAAAGACTCAAATTGTGAGTACAAAACAAAACAGATGGTTGAGAATACAATGCTGCCGATACAACGAGGGTAGCACGCGACAACATGTCGTTGAGAATTGTTTCGTATTATTAGGTAAACTATAACGTATAAAAGGTGTAACGCATTACGTAGAGAGATACGTAGAAAGTACTCAATCAATGGAATGCCTGTATTAGTTTTGTGTGTAATGTAGGCCAAAGGTACTAGAAAAGGAAACAACAATTTGTCATTTATCGGCACTAGCGTATAAAAACTTTCCGATTCAATCTGAAGAACAACAAAACGAAAAAAAGTAGAAAACGAAAGGGAAGAAAATAAAGAGTAAAACCAAATAAAAGGGATTCAAACATACGTGAAGCAAATTTCAAAGTGTTAAATCAATTAATTGAGATTAGTTTACTTGGCAGACGGTCCAAAATAAACAGATAGCAGAAGTGATCAAGTAGCTGTGCAAGTTTTTTATACGATATTTTTCAACAAAACAGTGTTCAATTGATTCTTCTACATATTGGCATTGATCGGAATAATACCTGCTGCTGCAATTACTGTTCCACCACACAATTGGCTCAACACAACGCAAATCCATTTCAATTATTCCCATTGACTAGCACCTCGCATTTTGTGAGGCTCACCAATACACAACGGGGTTGTAACTAATTGTTACGTACATCTAATTACGGAGAAACAGTAGGATTGTTTGGAAGCAATTTCAAGTTGAATTTTGTGGTATTGCCTTACGAGTCAGTAAGAGGTTACTTTTTTTCTCGCTGAAAAGTAAATTAATAGGCATCAAACTGTTGTTAAATCGTTCAGCCACTTCTAAACGCCCTAAATTAATGGAGTCTGGCGATTCGGGGGACATCACGGATCCGACACCTGATAAAGATCAAAATGGTGTTATCCGTCCAAACTTTTCATCGATGGGTGGTCAAGCGGTTGGTGTTAGCACAGCATCACGATTCTTGGCCTCATCCCAGAATACAGCAAATAAACCAGGCGAATCAAAGAAATTAATAATCAAAAATTTTAAGGGTAAGGTCCATTTACTATTATCCATTGTTTGTTTACTATCGCATCATATCGTATATTTAATATGGGTGACTTAATTGTCTATGTGTTTGTGATAATTTAGTTGTTCCATCATTGAGATCAAGGCCATTTACCTGAAAATATTACATCGTAAACAATAGTTTACATGATTATTATTATTTCTAATAATAAATTATTCATATAAATTAATTCTTTGTGCTTTCTTTTGTAGAAAAACCTACTTTACCAGATAACTATCATGAAAGGACATGGGAAAAGTTACAGAAGGCTGTTGTGGCGATCCAAACATCGAATTCAGTGTCATATGGACAAGAGGAATTGTACCAGGCGGTTGAGACAATGTGTAATAATAAAATGGCATCACAATTGTACAGTCGACTCACTACCCTTACGGAAACTCACGTCAAATCGAATATAAAATTATTCCAAGGCGAGAATATGGACAAATTGGTGAGTATATGATGAGAGAGCCATCATGCAGTAATATTTATTCATTTGTTCCTAATACTTTTAGGTATACCTTAAGAAAATGAACGATTGTTGGCAGTCACATTGTCAGCAGATGATAATGATTCGCAGTATCTTCTTGTTCCTTGATCGCACATATGTTCTGAAGAATCCATCGGTTCTTTCCATTTGGTAAGATCTCATGTTCAATAATAAATTAAGATAATTTAACGATTTGAAATTAATATATGGTTGTCAATATAGGGACATGGGACTAGATCTTTTCCGCAATCATATAGCACTGAACACGAATGTACAGAAAACAACAGTCGAAGGGTTACTATTGTTAATTGAGAAGGAGCGCACCGGAGACACTGTAGATCGTACGCTTCTGAAGAGTTTACTACGAATGCTTTCGGACTTGCAAATATATCAAGATGCATTTGAGGACAAGTGAGTATATTAACGAGTTGCAATTCAATACGAATAACTAATTTCTATTTTCAAATAGATTCTTAATTGCTACAAAACAGTTATATCAGGCCGAAGGTCAACGCATGATGCAACAAATGGAAGTTCCAGAATATTTGCAACATGTTGATAAACGCCTGGCTGAAGAGAATGAACGTCTTCTTCACTATTTAGATCCAACTACTAAGTAAGTTGAATCATTTATTCTATTGGATCATTAGTGTTAATGTAGTAACAATCTTTTTCAGACATCAATTAATTTATACAGTCGAGAAACAATTGTTGTCGGAACACATTAATGCAATATTGACAAAAGGATTGGACAATTTGTTAGACGCGAACCGATTAAGCGATTTAACTCTTTTGTATACGTTATTTAATCGAGTGAAAAATGGTACTACTGAATTGTGTACCCATTTCAACTTGTATATTAAGGTAAATGTTTGAATTTCCCAAACTGCTATTTATTGAATATTCATATTGAATTAATAAATTTTTTAGCGAAAGGGACGGACCATTGTTATCGATCCGGAAAAGGATAAAAATATGGTACAAGATCTATTGGATTTCAAAGATAAAATGGATAATATTGTGAATACCTGTTTTGATCGTAATGACAAATTTTTGAATTATCTTCGCGAGGCATTCGAATTCTTCATCAATCAACGTGCAAACAAACCAGCTGAATTAATTGGTAAGAATAAAAGACATAAGTCTCATAATAAATAATATTCCTAATTTTATATAAAATTTTCAGCTAAATATGTGGATTCAAAGTTAAGGGCTGGCAATAAGGAAGCCACTGAAGAAGAACTTGAACAAATATTGGATAAAATAATGGTACTATTTCGATTTATACATGGAAAGGATGTGTTTGAAGCTTTCTATAAAAAAGTAAGTTATAATATAAAATTTATAAAAATCATATAGTTATGGATTATTTTGTAAAAATTTGTAGGATCTTGCAAAACGCTTATTGGTTAGCAAATCAGCGTCCGTTGATGCTGAAAAGAGTATGCTGTCAAAATTGAAACAGGAATGTGGTGGTGGTTTTACATCGAAATTGGAAGGAATGTTTAAAGACATGGAATTAAGCAAGGACATAAATATATCATTCAAACAACATATAGCTGGAATCGATAAAAATTTAACAAATATTGATTTATATATGTATATTTTAACGATGGGTTATTGGCCAACATATCCAGTAATGGAGATCACGATGCCACCGTATTTAGTTGAGCTACAAAATATATTTAATAAATTTTACTTATCAAAACACAGTGGAAGGATATTACAATGGCAGCCAACCCTCGGCCTCTGCGTATTGAAAGCAACATTTGATTCGGTATGTTCTATTAATAGGTTTCCAATTGAATAGCACTTTAATTTCTATTTATTCGTTTAAATTGAATAGGGTTTCAAAGAGTTGCTGGTATCGTTTTTACAATCATTAGTGTTACTGTTGTTTAATGATAAGTCAGTTTTATCTTTCGAAGAAATTAAGGCTGCTACTAACATAGAAGACGGTGAACTTAGGCGAACACTTCAATCGTTGGCATGCGGTAAAGCCCGAGTAATTAAAAAAGAACCGAAGAGTCGTGAAGTGGAAAATAATGATAAATTTCATTTTAATAATGAATTCAGTAATCGGTTGTTCCGTATAAAGATAAGTCAAATTCACATGAAGGAAACGGTAATAACGGCAGATCTTGATTATTTATTAATTATTAGCATTCCTTAATGAATTTCATTGAATTTACAGACTGAAGAACAAAAGGCCACAGAAGAGAGAGTGTTCCAGGATCGTCAATATCAAATTGATGCTGCTATAGTTCGGATAATGAAAATGCGGAAAACCTTAAGCCACAATTTGCTCATAACTGAACTTTATAAACAATTGACCTTCCCTGTTAAAGTAAGTATTTTGTTATTAATGTCAGAGACAATCACAGAACTGAATCCTGAAAATTATCTTTATTTTAGCCGAATGATTTGAAAAAGCGAATTGAATCTCTGATTGATCGCGATTACATGGAACGAGATAAGGATAATCAGAATCAATATAATTATGTTGCTTAATTTAATTGATACAGATGAAAAATTGGAACAAACTGTTATTCACGTAGGATTCCATCGATAATATGAAAACATTAATTATCAGAATATATTTTCAAGAAATACAACAACTATTCTCATCAGAAGTGATTACCTATTAAGAGTTTTTTGTGTCCAATTAGTTTCTTTCAATTTATGCTTTTAAATGAATTAATTTGTTTGTTTCTGATATATATTTGATTAAATCAAATGGAAAATTGAGTTATATTACGAATTAAATAACAAAAATAGATTCAACTTGATTTGATTCGCTGATATAGACAACTCCTACATAATACATATATTTATAAATCAATAAGATATCCATGTTTTTGTAAAACAGTTTAATTTGAAATAAAATACGGATATTGATTATACTATCGGCTAGTTTTCCATACGGGGTAGACCCTAATGTAGTTTATCACTAAATGAAATTTTATATTTATAAAAACGAATTATTATTAAGATTATTAAATATAAACCCTACAAAAGATTGAATTCGATTAAACAAATTCTCTGCCGCGTTTGCTGAAATTATAAAAGTTTTTTTTGAGTATATAAATCACGTATTATTACTCGTGTTCAATGAGTCAGTTACATCAATTTTAGTCTTTACAGCTCTCTCCCGTGACGGTAAACCGCCTTTTATTCTTATAAACTCGTATTCTTAATCCATACTGCGTAAACAGTTACGTTGATTTATTTAAATGTGTATTACTTTCAAACAGAAGTTGAGGTATCAGAAAAAAGATAGATACAAACAAGTAGTTTTCATTGAGTTGCTGGAGGTTTTTGTTAGCTGCTTTCAATAAATACGTGTAACTACAATTTAAAATAACATTCGAAAGGAATCACAAAGAGATTGCTTAGAATCACTCAATAATTATCTCTATGAGGCAAGTAGTGTAACAATAAATTCATTGTGCAAGTGAACAATAAAACGATTCAGTGATTTTCGTGGTAACAAAACTCAATGCGACAAATTTTATGGTTCTCGTATCAAAACCCGCGATTCTCATTGTTTGATGCTGTAGTTCATTAGAATAAGGTAATGATATTGGATTTCCCTTGGTATAATGCCGTCCCAGTATTCATTTACAACCAACTAATTACGAAATCTCATTTAATATTTATGTCAATTGTAGATTTAGTTGAAAATACAAACCAAATGCCATGACTTACATTTAGGTGTACTCACTCCCGTAATGGATATAAGGTGAATTAATAATGTACCAGCGAAATGGTAGAACCCGGTCGGTAGAATTATATATTCTCCCTATTATTCAATAATTAAAAGACACAGTGCGCCTATATTAATATTCTGATTTCGTTCAATTACACATTCACTAGTATTCAACAACGATATATTTCCAATAAAACAATATGATATCATCGGTAGCTGATAAATACCATAAAATAATAGTCATACTATCAGACCAGTAGATAATCAACCAGAATCGACCAACCAGATACAATATTCCAAGTATAAGTGGCGTGTAATAATAAGAATAAAAGCAAAATCGAAAAAATAGGCATAATGGTGAGGCCAGCATTAATGGATCAGCTCTAACGCCCCGATTCAAATAGTCTAGTAAATTTGTTTTCATATACTTTAAATCGTATACATATTTATTTAATTACAAATACTGATACTCTTGAACCATATCTTACAAATTATCGCTCTTTACTCTTTACAATAGTGTAATGATAAGTGCGAGAGTTTCAGGCAGTATGTGATTGGACTCACGAGGTGACACACCAAATATAAATTTTGTGTAACTTATTATATACATATCTTCCTTGGATTAACGTCGAAAAAGTAGTTTAAAATATTCAGTGAATTGTTTCAACGTGTTAGATTTAACACAAAATAAGCAACTCTTTCAAATTTTTAATCTGGAATGTGTTTGAGAATGATTTATGGAGAAATTATCTGAACGTACAGTGTAAATGATATAATAGAGCCAAGTGAATTGTGTCTCCCAAAAATATAATAGACAAACCGTATAGTGACCAACAATGACTCTATCTATAAAGCGAATATTAACGGTGCGGAATTGTTTGTGGCCTTTAATTTTATTTTGTTTATTTTGCATAATTGCATTAATTTATGTTACGGGTAATCAAAATGAGAATAGTTACATAAATAAATTAGATGTCCAAACAAGTCAACGACTTCGTGGCTTACAGGTATTATATTATTTTAATGAATTCAATTCACATTGTCTTATATCTAATGTGATTTATCGATTCATTTATTCCAGGTGAACTTAAGTAATGATGAGAAGCGGTTAGAAATCGATCCAAAATATTTGAATTTACTAGGATTTAATCATAAAGGAAAAATCAATGAGACCTTGTATAGAAATTTTACTATAATTTCATATGTATTGTCGGGCCAGGAGGCATCCGCTATACAATTAATTGAAAATATCAATCAAAATTTACCAAATGATGTACTATGTATATACGAATTTGGTTTATCAGAGGACAGTTTGAAGCAAATTAATTCATATTGTAATAATTCGAAATGTACTGTGATAAATTATGATCTCAAAGTGTTTCCATCACATGTAAATGATGAACGAATGCATGCATTTCGACCACTAATTATAAAAGATGCCCTCATGCATTCCCAAACAGTGCTGTTTTTAGAAAATGATCAACGAATACAGGCGACGTATAAAGATATTTATTCATTAATGGAACATAAGGGTTTTCGTGATACGGGAGTATTAGGTTGGACCCAATTTCAACCGGTGACAAGTCGAACACATCCAAAAATGTTTGAGTATTTTGATGCTGATATTGAGAGTTTTCAATTTCTCCCAATGGTTTCAATGGATTATTTATTGTTTCGTGATATAAAAGTTGTCAATGAAAAAATTTTGTTACCGTGGATTAAATGTACTTTAACATTTGATTGTATACACCCGATAGGTGAGTGATTCATTTAAATTATATATATTTTTCGCTATCTTTATCTCTAAATTGTTCTTGTTAATTATTTGATTATGAATTTTAACAAAAACGACCCACACATATAGTTAGTTATCTTATCAGTAATTCTATGAATAATCCTATACAAAAACTATGATACCTAAGAATTGATTATTGTTTTAACGAAATATAGGCTAGTCCATAACTGAAATATTATTTTGAAACATATGGAAATAGTAACTACACCAAATTTCTTCGTAGTAGAATAACGATGGTAATTTCAATAAATTCATTGTATTCACTACACCTCTAATCGATAATTGCTAGTACAATGTTTTTTACATTATGTTTCATTATTATCTTTAACATATTAATTTACGAGGTTTTTTCCAGATTTCATTTATTGCCTATTTTGTATTTACGCAAACTGTATATTATTATCTTATGAATCATGATTCTATACGTTTCTAAAGGTATTTATTCCTATCCCAACAAGTACCATTCATATAGATAATTCATTAATCATGTCAATTTATGTTATTCGATTAGAATTCTATCGCAATACTATTTGTGATCCCAAGTGAATTAAATTTCTCAATTTTCATTCGGGTTAAATTAAATTACTTTCAATCGTATATGTATATGGATGTTTTATTGAAATTGATTGAATAAAATAAAACACTTTATTTTATTAAACTTTCAATTACTTACTTTTAAGTGGTATTTATTGGATTGTGTTTGGTATACATGTATTTATAATACATTCGTATAGTTGATTGCATTTGTTATATTTACCTCAATCGTCTTTCACTTTATTACTCTTGATGTTGCTTTAAATTAATTTTATGTATGTTAATTTATTGTATTACAGGCGCCCAGTCAGTTGGATGCAAGTATAATAAGAAACCACAATATAGATACTCGGGTTGTCATTCGTATGATCAATCAGCCTTTAATATTGTCCTTGGTATTCAGTGGCAATACGATGAACGGTACTCAATTCATGGCGAATCAAATTATTTTTATAAAGAGTCAATTGATGAATCAACACGTATTATGGAGAATCGGAAAAGAGGCATCAATAATACATCAGAGCATCTCAGCACCGAGGATTAGGAATTGATAACTTAATGAAATTATTTTATTTGATCTTAAATAAGCGCTTAAATAGAGATGAACGTATAATTAAATTATTAAGGAAACAAAAAAAATTGAAGATTATCTAATTGATGAAAGTTTTCAATATCAATGCCTTATTTCATATAAAATAACATATTTTTAATGTGAATCACATATATTAAGCTGAAACATTGTTATTAAATGACATTCTATATGGTATCATTGAACCAAATTTAGTAAGACACATAATACATAAAATTAATAATTGATTAATTCACCTGTTAACCAAAGATGGAAGTGATCTAAATAAGACAAGATTCTGTTGAATATTATAGTAATCTACATATAAGACATTCGAACTACATTGAATTCCTGCACATGAGTGAATCAAAGATATCGAAACTGAATTAATTTGGAAAAATAGTTGCGAACTAAATACATAAGTATGTAGAATATGCAATAGAATTAAACCTTTAATGTAGTATCCGTTTAAAAAACAAAGAACAGGAAACTAGTGAAAAAACAAACCCCAGTTATTTATAAACTATGAATTCAATACTGTGGTCTCCAATCATTTTAAAATATCAAAAGTATATAAAAGGAATAATTACCCTCTTATTAGAGTATCACAACAAAACAAACTGTCGAAATGTAATTCAAATCTATTTTCATTAAATTAAAACTAAGACAATGCGCGTATTAAATTATTAACAAGTTATCCATAATTCATAAAGTTAAACTGAATTTTCTCATAAATTTTACATCAAATACAATGTTATAATTAGATTTTTAAATGATATAGCATTCACATAAACGATGTACACCCCAAAATGGAAAATATAGTAAATTATATCATATCAAATCACTCTGTATGTAAGTTATGTAAGAACAATATTATGTATAGCAGCTAAATTAATTTATTGTAGCTTTATACCATGGATCTTTGTAATAAGCTGTATTATTGTAAGAAGAATAAGGCACCAAATTGAAACCAATTAAACGCTATTTGTTAGGCATTACGATAATTAAATTACAGATGATCTTTATTCTTGTTCTCGGTTAAGTCGATATTTTTTTCATCTCAATTACATTCATTTGTGCCCAAAGTAATTGATTAAGCATTTTATATAAAAATTGATAATGGAAAAAGTATATTTAATTTTTTAATGAATTTTGGACTAAAATTTCCTTTTTGTTATGTAAGATTAAATTGAAAGAATAATGTAAATTGTTTTACTTATTCGAAATATGATTCGTTAAATTTTCTTATGGCTTCACGCCCAATATTCAAGGTATATATTATATATCTAATGATATTTTGCATTTCCTCTAATCTATACAATTACTTATTTTTACAATATTGTATGAATTATGCTGTTTTAGGCATAGCTGAAGTATAAATTATATCTAAATAATGATTACTAATGTATAGTATCACGTATTTATAACAACATTTCTGTATTTTGAAATAATAAAAATATTCATACATTAAATTTAATGGTTGGCAGTTATACTTATTTTACCGCACTTTGTATGCGGCACCTGACTTATGATGAAAGAGTTAAATTATATACTCTTACCAAATGTTTATCTTTATCTGATAAGACACAATTGATCACATTTGTGCAAAATAAGGTATTAAGTGAATCACTCAGCACTCAGCACTCCTTGGTAACTATCAGCGCCACTTATCGATAGCATAGACCGGTCAGCCGGTGAAACTGATTTGTTGTAAACGTAAACATGAATTATATTGATTAGTTGACAATAACATTGAGCATATGGGCTTAGTGCCCGGAGTTGTAATCAAAATAAAGAGAGATAGAAAGAAGACTTCTTCCAAATGAAATAATTTAGTGCTTTTATCTGATAATTTAGCGAATATCAATCAACTTTTATCTAAGTATAAATAAGCTACACTTTGTGATGAATATACCGCCGCCAAATTTTAATCATTTGCCGCCGGGAGTAAATCCATCGTCAGTGCCACAGCCTCCACCATGTCCACCGCCACCACCACCTGGTGCGCCAGGTGTTTATTCTCCGGTGTTTCCAAATTTCAGTGTGCCACCACCAAACTTTCAGCCAATGTCATCATCAATGGTTCTCAATTTCCATCCACCATATTATCCGCCGGCTGCTAATCCTCAATGGGGTTATCGGCAACATAACTCTTATCCGACGCCACCAGTTGCTAATAATTATGAAGCAGGTTCTTCCCAATGGCGTGGTAAAATGGTACATAGAGAGAAATCACGCAATGAAAGTTATATGCCTTATGAGAAGAGACATTCAACTAGTGGTTATGATGGTGCACGTCGTTATGATACATCAGATCATGATAGCAAATCTCGATATAGATCATCATCATCCACTTCAAGTACATCTACGTCCGAATATAGTCAAAGAGGAAGTGATCGGAGGAGGTTCAATAGACCACCATCAAGTATTAGAGAAGGATCAGTGACCACTGACAAGAAACCAGCGAAAGAAGTGAGTATCACACATAGCAATCATATTCATTTATCTTTTTAAATTGGATTAATTTGAATTAAAGGAGACAGAAAGAGACCGTTTACTGCTTAAATGGAGAAGTAATTTTTGCGAAACATCGGAAGATATCACCAGAAAACTGGCAGAAATGGATAATTTCGAAGAAAAAGAATATTGGATACGATCATCACCCGCTGATATTTATTATAAACGCACAAATGGATCCGAAGTAATGTCATCTCCAAGATTAGATACTCTCTGTGATTTATTTGAACAAGGGCTACTCAATCGGGCAGCGAATCTTCGAAACAAACTGGCACCATATGTTCCACCACCTAGAAAACGGAAAGCTAAAATATGCAGGCACAAATGTAACATTTATAACATTAATCTTTCGCCTTTATACAATGGTTTACTCATTTACATATACTTTTAGCTGAAGTTTGTTCTTCTTCTGAATCATCTGATGATGACTTTGATGCAGAGGATGATTGCACAATGGAAGAACTAACAAAAAAAATTAATCATCCTTATCGACTTCACCCTGACCTGTGGCATAATGAACCGGGTGAAATGAATGATGGTCCATTATGTCGATGTTCTGCAAAATCTCGAAGATGCGGTATACGGCATAGCATTTACCCAGGAGAATCTGGCAATATCAAATGTGATATCAATTCAAATAATTATGATAAGTTATATCACTACAAAATTGTCATTTCACCGCCAACCAACTTCTTGACAAAAACTCCAACAATGATTAAATATGATCAACATGAATTCTTATTTGAAGGTTTCTCATTACTGTCCCATAAACCATTGGGTGCTTTACCCATGTGTAAGGTCATTCGGTTCAATATTGAATATTCAATTTTGTACATAGAGGAACGTATGCCAGAAAATTTTACTGTTCGTGAATTAGATGTGTTCCGTAAGTGCAGATAAATTTTGTTCCACACAGTGTTTCATAAATATTAATTTTAGATTCGTATCTGTTTACGGAGCTACTCGAAATGGTTGACTTTAATCTTCTTCCTAGTGGTGCTACAAGTAACGATAGCTGTCCTACTTTCCATTTTCTACCACGATTTGTTCGTGATTTACCAGATAACGGAAAAGAAGTGTTGGCCATGAGTGAAGTTTTAAAATATTTAATTGACAATTCTGGGCCACTAGTAGATCAATACATGCTGGAGAACATGATGTATATTGATCAAATGGAATGGCAAGATTATGTTGATTGTATCAAAGGAATGGTGGTCACGAATCCAGTTAAGAAACCATGTTCTGTAAGAGTTGATCAATTGGATCGTAATGTAAATGATTTACCAGAGTGTGTGGATCCTGAAAATGAGAATATTCGTCATCCTGTCATTGTTCATTTTGGTATTCGTCCACCACAACTCAGCTATGCTGGCAATCCAGAGTATCAAAAGGCATGGCGCGACTACGTAAAATATCGTCATTTGATCGCCAATATGTCGAAGCCGTCATACGATGATAAGAGAAAACTAGAAGCGAAAGAAAATCGTTTACAGGAAATGCGTACCCAAGTGAGAATGAAACGAAATGTAACAGTGGCTGTTAGTTCCCGTGGTTTTTATCGAACAGGAATTATGTGTGACATTGTTCAACATGCACTATTAATACCGGTATTAACATGTCATCTAAGATTTCATCAAGCATTAGATATATTGGAAATGAAGATAGAATATAAATTTCAAAACAGATACTTACTCCAATTGGCATTGACGCATCCATCATACAAAGAAAATTTTGGAACCAATCCAGATCATGCAAGAAATAGTTTGACAAATTGTGGCATTCGGCAGCCTGAGTATGGGGATCGGAAAATCCATTATATGAATACTAGAAAACGTGGTATTAACACGCTCATAAATATAATGTCACGATTTGGTAATGAAAATGAAACGGATAGCAATATCAGTCACAATGAACGTTTGGAATTCTTAGGAGATGCTGTTGTAGAATTCTTAACATCAATTCATTTATTCTTTATGTTTCCTGATTTAGAAGAAGGCGGTTTAGCTACCTATCGTGCTGCTATTGTTCAAAATCAACATTTGGCAGTGCTGGCTAAGAAATTGCAACTTGAGGAATTTATGTTGTATGCTCATGGTTCTGATCTTTGTCATGAATTAGAATTAAGACATGCCATGGCAAATTGCTTTGAAGCATTAATGGGAGCCCTTTTACTAGATGGTGGTATTAATATTGCTGATAAAATTTTTGCATCTGCACTGTTTTTAGAAGACCCTGCTTTAAAAGAGGTATTAAGGTAAATTCTCGTTTTTTGACTATAATTTATTAACACTATATACTTTTAGACTTGGGAACATAATCCACGTCATCCATTGCAAGAACAAGAACCAAATGGAGATCGACAATGGATCGAATCGTATCAGTTATTGAAAGATTTAACGAAATTTGAAGACTCGATTGGAGTAAAGTTTACACACATCCGACTGTTGGCACGAGCTTTTACAGACAGAAGTGTTGGATTCACTAATTTAACTTTGGGATCGAATCAAAGATTGGAATTTTTAGGAGACACAGTACTTCAATTAATTTGTTCAGAGTACTTATACAGACATTTTCCTGAACATCATGAAGGACATCTATCACTATTAAGAAGTTCTTTAGTAAATAATCGTACACAAGCGGTTGTTTGCGATGATCTTGGCATGACTCAATACGCTGTTTACTCAAATCCAAAAGCTGATCTGAAGACAAAGGACAGAGCTGATTTATTGGAAGCATTGTTGGGTGCTCTCTACGTCGACAAGGGATTGATTCATTGTCAAACGTTTTGTCAAGTGTGCCTGTTTCCGAGATTACAGGTGTTTATTATGAATCAAGACTGGAATGATCCAAAATCAAAGTTACAACAATGTTGCCTTACTCTAAGAACAATGGATGGTGGCGAACCAGATATTCCCGTTTATAAAGTGATTGAATGCATTGGTCCAACGAATACCAGAATATACACGGTGGCTGTATATTTTCGTGGCAAACGATTGGCAAGCGCTACTGGTCACAGTATTCAACAGGCCGAAATGAATGCAGCAAAAGAAGCATTAGAAAATTCGAGGGATCTATTTCCTCAGTTAGATCATCAGAGGCGAGTTATTGCTCAAAGTATAAAACGTCAAAAAGGACCTAAATCATCATATAGCAAAGATAAGGGTAATATTGAATCCAACAGTAAATCTCGTGATTCAGCAAATATATCGAATTCATCTGATAGTGAATCCAATCTGCCTAAGCAATATCGAACTCGGGAAGACATTTCAAGTGATGAATTGTCTGATGTTGATGATGATGATGATGATGATGAAGATAATTATAAAAAACACGAAGAAGATTCACAAACAGCTAAGGAATCTAAAGAAAATTCGCTTGAAAAACTGTCTGATTTTAACGATGTTTTAAGTGAAGTATCCGATGATTCCGATACTGACTTGTTAGATTTTAAACAGAAAGATGACGAAACACATATAGAATTTCCAGTCATCAATAAATTAGAAGATACCGAAGATATTTCTTCAGATCAATCATTAGAATCCGGTGAAATAGAGTAATATAATGGATTACCTATGTATTACACAATGTCTGAATAAAGAATTAAATAGTAATTTCAGTTGAATTTTATTTGTATACTTATTTGGCATACCACCTCGTTCGAGTACCCAGGTTGGGAATAACTGGAGAAATTGATAACGTTCATTTACCAATTGAAAACGATTCGTTATGAAACGTCAGCTGTTTTCAAATTACTGTGAATTTGTAAACAGTGGGAAAGTAATTTCAATTTTGGAAGGTGTTTTTTTTTATTCTCATTTAGTTTATTAGGAGAAAGTAGCTTTCTTTGGTACTGGCACATCTCAAAAGGATATATTATATGATAAAGTTGTTTCAATCAATCTCCTTTAGAATGCCATTCTACGCTGTAGCTAAAGGGAAAAAGTGTGGAGTCTTTCTTACATGGTAAGTGTTCACAGGATTAATTACTTAACTTGGACCAGTTTGAGACAACTGATGTTTATAGGGCCGAATGTGAGGAACAAGTGAAAGGATTTAAAGGTGCGTCTTTTAAAAAATTTAATACACGTGCTGAAGCATTGGCCTTTAGCAATGGTAATGTTGGGACACAAAGAATGACTGTAACAGATACTCCGACCACATTAGTAAGCCCATTTAACACCATTAAGGCAGGAGTAAAACGTAAGGCTCCCACTCAGACTATTTTATTAGATGAAGCATTGAAAAATGATAGGGCAAAGTTACGCGTTCACACAGGGAACCAGCATAGGAATCCAACAACGGCTAAAAAGATAGGAGATCACATTTTTAATGTGGATCAATATGATTTTGTTCATGTACGTCATAGAAACATATTGTTTACTGCATGCTAATACATGATGCAAAAACCTCTTTTTAGGTTTACACAGATGGTTCATGTTTCAATAATGGTACGAAGGATGCAGTAGCAGGCTATGGAATCTATTTCGGCGAGGATCATGAATTGAATCGAGCTGAACCGGTATCGGGAAGAGCTACAAATAATTGCGGCGAGATACAAGCTGCAGTAAATGCAATTCGGTTAGCACATGAGAATAATATAGAGAGACTTTGTATTAACACTGATTCAATGTTCCTGATAAATTCTGCGTGTAAATGGATGACGGCTTGGAAAGCTAAAGGTTGGAAATTATCATCAGGTGGTGATGTACGGAATAGAATAGACTTTGAAGCCCTAGATGCTATTATAACTAGAAGTGATATGACAATAAAATGGGTAAATATAATTCTATTTTATTGCTTTTCATAACGCATATATATTTCTTCATTTTTTAAAGAACTATGTACCAGCGCATCAAGGATTACTCGGTAACGAGCGTGCCGACGATTTTGCAAAGGACGGATCTGTTTTATATAAGAGATGTAAACTGTTGAAGAAATAACCATTTGTATTAAGAATATCATATATTATTTTTGTTGTAAAAAATACATTCATTATTCATTTATCTAACTAATGAGATTGTGTGCTTATTATAAAGACAGAATGCACATACTTAAGTATGTGATCAAATTGGTATTGAAAAACCCTAATGTGAGATGATATTTTTTTCTCACATAAAGTGGCTCTAACTGTAATTCTACATTCAAATGTGTTCAGCTGATGGCCAACGATTTTTTTGCTGGGCTTGCATGTTAGGGCAGGCATTCAGAGATTACATTATCATTTTTCAGTTAAACATTTGAAATCCCTTCGTAAACATCTATTGAATAGATCTCGACGAGAATTTGAACAATCAAGACGTAATAACAATATCGACAATGCCATTTTACGCGGTCACAAAAGGTCTATATAGCGGTGTATTTGATTCCTGGTAAGCAATTAAATCATTTAATTAGAGTTAGATCGATTACGCTTAAATAACTTACAGGGAAAAGTGTAAAGAAGTAACGTCCGGCGTCTCGGGATCGTATTTCAGAAAATTCGATACATTTTATGATGCCTTGAGTTACGTGAAACAAAGAATGTTCACAAATAATCAACATTACGTGCCAACTCATAACCAGTGGATTGGAGGTCTTGTATTTGACGTTGATGACAAAAAATTTGTCCATGTAAGATTGGCATACAACATCTACGATAGAAATTCCTTTTGCAATATTAGATTTATTGCAGGTGTACATTGATGGATCGTGTATTAATAATGGACAACATAACGCTAAGGCTGGATATGGGGTCTATTATAGAAATAACCATGAATTAAATTGCTCCAGTCCAGTAAAAGGAAGGGCCACAAATAATTGTGGCGAAATCTTGGCAGCTGCTGAAGCTATCAAAAGTTCGTCGCAACATAATGTAAGAAAATTATGTATTCATACTGATTCCATGTTTTTAATCGATTCCGTTTGTAAATGGATGAGTACATGGAAAAATAATGGTTGGGAATTGGCAAACGGAAGTCCAGTCCGTAATAGAGAGGAATTTGAGCTTTTAGATGATATAATGATATGCAGTGATATGATAATTAAATGGGTAACTGGCTAAGTGAGGAATTATATTAATTGTGTTACTAACTAATTGTATTACAGAATTTTGTTCCATCACATGAAGGAATTCCTGGAAATGAAGCCGCAGATAAATTGGCACGAGCTGGAGCAATGAATTATTACAAAATCGTTTAAATTCATTCAAATTATAGAACTGATTTTTTTTTATATTATTTCTCAAAAAAGTTTATTTTTTTTAAATATTGAAATTTGAATTTTATAAATGTGTAGTTTCATCAATTATTAAATAATTTTGAATTTCTCTTATTGGTATATAATTCCACTTGTTTCTTCTTTGATCGTTCCAAATAAATAACAAAAATTAATAAACACTGTCATTATTTGGTAATATAATCGAATAGTTAAGCTATTATTTTCAAGTGTTATGATTATATTCAAAGAAGAGTGGACACTATTAAAAGTATTCTAATAGGTACTTGAGACGTGTAATTCAATAGATCATGCTGACTTGAATAAGTCAATTTAAGTGTGCGTGAAATGAAATTCTAGTCAACTTGACTGTGTTGATAATAAGTTGGTAATTTATTTGCTAATGACCCTTGTAGTTTGTCAAGTTGCTTAATTGGATTTATGCAGATTGATTTTGATTTAATAAATTGTTATTTTGTTACAATAGAAATTGTTCATCTAAATATTCTTATAAGATATGCTGTCACCGGTGGAAGAAGGTATTGAGATATCTGAGCCAAAATTGCATGGCACTCAAGAGGAATATGATTGTCCACTCAACGCATGTGCTAATGGTTGTAAATGTAAAGTGATTTACGATCAGCGTACTGAAGTTAGTATCAATAGTTTCAAAGATGAGATTGTTGGCAGCGTCACTTCATTGAGTGTTGAGGAATCCAAGGAAATTTGCAAATGTAGTATGAATAAACCGAAACCTTGTCAATGCAAAGCGATTCCTAAAATAGAACCAAAAGTGTGTACTTGTCCCTCATCATGTTCTTCAACTGGTAGACGGAAAACTCCTTACGAGCCAGAGGAATCGTTCCAGTACGAATCACTCCCATCAGAACGGTCTTTTATCCTAGAAGGTGCAATTTTAATTATACTTGTTATAGAGTAATTGACTTGAATTAAATTTCAGAAATTGATAATTCGCATAGAATATCATTGTTTCTATTGGAACGGCAACGGCGACATGAGAATGCTTTGAAGCAAATGCATAACGAGATTAGATCGATTGATTGCCAACATATGACTTGGGTGGAAGAGTTATCGATTATATTAAAAGATGAGAAGAAAACTTTTGAAAAAATGATAGCCAATGAAAGGAATCGATTGGAGAAACGTTGAGTTATTATTCCAATTACATATTTGTTTAAATATAAATTATATATTGTTTCACAGTGGATATCTTGAATGAAATTACTGAAGACATGTTAAATGACATTTGGCAAAATATCCAATCAAACTGGCTGGTTTCATTAAAGGAAGCAATGAAAGATTTTATTGATACGTTAGAGAAGAACGATCGGAAAAGAATAGAAAAGATAAAGGAAATTATGGCTGATTACAGTTTATTAATAGAATCCATTGGTCACTTATTACCTTTGGATATTCAAGTGCTGTTAGACTCAGAAGTTTTGGTATGTTTAAATTCATTGTACTAGGATGTTAAATTCGAATTTATATTTAACAGAAATATGATCAAGAAATACTATTAAATATTCGTGTACGGAAATCATTTTGTCAGTTAATTTCCAAGAATATATTGCGAACTCTTTGGTCATTTCGTGCATTTCTTTTTGTACTATTAAGGAACCATAAATATGCACTTGATTTAGAGTAGGAAAAATGAAATGAATTCAGTTATTATCAACTAATCACGCTTTATTGCTATAGATTGCAAAGACAAGAAGAATTGAAGCGTTTAATGTATGATCCTCTAGATGAAAAATATGCTGATTGGGAAGTAACGTTAGCTCAACAAATTAACGATATAAGTACTATATATTTAAGATTCATGGTATTTTATTGGCTAAAAAATGTTTTCCAGACTTTGATATCACCAATTGTCTGGAAAGATACAAGACTTCGATTAACAAAATTTTCTATTGTACTGATGATTACCAACATAAAATATTTTCGGAATCTGATATCAGCCAGAATATACAAATACCATTTTGTACTCCCAGTTTTATTCAGATTCAAGTCGATACGATATTGCAAGATCAGACTAAAGAAGTTTATTATGGTGAAGTAGTAAGTGTAATTATAACATTTGCTTGTACCACAGTACTGATAAATTTTATTAGCAAAGTTATTTCGATACTGTACAAGAGATCAAGGCCTCAATAAATAATCATATTGATTTCGTTGATGCAGCTGATGGATTATGGAATAAACACGTGAAGCGACAAAATGAAATGAAACAACAAGTTGAAGCTGAAACATCTAAAGTAATTAAGAATTCGGAAAATCAAATTAATTCTAAAGAATTAGAAATAATGACTGCCGCTGAAAAAATGCGATTCAACACAACATTGCAAAATATCACAATTGATATCAAGCATATTGAACAAAAAATCAAAGGATTGGGCCGTTATTTTGATGTTGCTGCTAAAAATCAATTGACAAAGATTCAAACGATAACAGATAGAATATCAGCAGAAGCAACATTGATACAAAAAGAAGTTACTGAAGTTTTGCAAAGCTACGCGGCTATTGAAAAATTTTCATTTCACTACGGTGAATATTCTCCTACAAATGAACTTAGTATGAATGAGGAAGAAACTGCACTTGAAATCATAATTGAAAATGAATTGGAGGAGGAGATTGGAACACCTGTATTTATTAGACAATTGTTAATAGAAGTTGAGCATTTGGCAAGCTGGAAAAGTGGCTTGGTTGAAATACTCACTCGATATGTAGCCAAGAGTGAACGTTGTATGCTGCTCGACTCTGTTGACTGGTTGATATGTCGTCAGAATAGGATCCATAGAAATTTAAAGAAAAACCACGAAGATCTGCTTCAGTACGTCCGTAATATAAATGAAATGTATGACACACGATTTGCTGAAATAATACTACATACGTTAACGATCGAGAGACATACAAAAGCATTGTACGTTCATCTAGAAAAATTAATTGCTTCAGGTTTTGAGTTTCCTGAAACTGTTGAACATACAATTGATGATTTACGGGTTGAAATGAACGAGATTATTGCTGATCATTTGTAGAGATTCAGAATTTCAGTCAGTGATTTAATGGAATTGATAATTTATATTTTTTTAGAAAAGCTAAATCCATTGGTGATGCTGCAGTGTTAGTTATCAGAGCTCAGTCTGCCTATTTAGAAAAGGTTAAATATGTGATGACTACCGAGGATAAATTAATTGATTACGTGAAAAATAAATTCACGTATTTAAAATCGATCAATGAAAACTACAAGAATAATATTCGGTTGGTGTTACGTAAATATATTTCGGTTACAATTCCTCAATATGAGTATTTTGCAGTCATATTAAAGACGGCGGCAACTTTAACGATGATGAACAAGAAGACTACATGAGTAAATTAGAATTGATTGATGATATACTCTATGAGAAGGAAGAATTTCTTACTAACCGTACTACACAGAAAGTGCTTAATACATTAAAGAATGTTTATAAGAGAGCGTTGAAAACGTAAGTGATTTAATTGTGTTATTGAGGAATTTGTTAGTAATTTACATTAATTTTTAGGCTCTTAAGTATTCAATCAGAATTTAAATTAAACCTGCAGAACGGTGAATTAGCTGATGAAATTATGAGATGTTTTCAGATTGTTAATCAATTTTCTGAGACGCATCTAAGGTGATAATTCAATTATTAATTTTTATTATTCTATACGTCTATTATTTTAGGGCACTTGAACATTGGATAGATAAGTTTAATGATGATTTGACCGGATCATTCTGCGATACATATGAGCGGGCACAATTCTTTATTAGGCTTCCATATAAATTAGAATACTTTAACGAACGGTTAAAATCTTCTATTAATTATTATACCTACAAAAGATTGATCGTGATACCTGAAGGTAATCTCAATGACATTCGTTATGAATTTTATACATTGGTTTTTGATCCAGATCATAAGGATCCTCATACTAGTCCTGTGCACAAGAAACGTACCCCATCAATAATTAAAAAGAAAATTGATTTTCACACTGAATTCTTTCTTTTGAAACCAAATCATGAAATTGTCGATCCAAATGGATGCTTATCTGCAAATATGAATCTTTATGAATATTTGATTAACATTTTATTCCGACGTTTTGAGATAATTGAAAGGGTAAATGAAAATTTCTTCAATAAAAAAAAGAAGGAACGATTGAAAGTATTTCGTACAGATATCATCCCATCGACTAGCCAAAAAATTCTTGATCATTTTATGATCCACACTGGCTCACTTTATATGGAATATGATCAAAAATATGCACTTCAATTATATGGTTTGTTTTTGATAAGATTTTCATTATAGTTTTCTAATTTTCGAAGAATATTTTCAGATATGCAAATGTCTTTATCAAAATATCAGCATCTTCTAAATATCTATAGTTCGGAAGTATTATCGGAATTACATTCAAAATTATTGCATAGTTTAATGCAATTGCATTCAGATTTTGATGGAATTATAAAACGATTGATAACCAAGGATCAAGAAAAATTAAAATATTTAGCTGAAAATGACAAGTTATTTAAAAAAGTTGAAACTCCTGGAAATTCTGATAGGAAGAATCGAAAGAGTAAAAGTAAATCTGCAAGCTTAGTCAAAACTAGTTCACCCATATTTGATGAATCCGAATCTCCAGTGATTCCTATTTCAAGTGTTTGTCTAGAACGTATATTAGATAATTTGGAAAATCTTTTAGTATACTATTTTATTTCATTCTAATTAAATTTATATCTATAATATATTTGAATTTTTTTTTCAGCCAATTATGCGTAATGAACGTAACAGTTATGTAAATTGTATTCATGAATTATGGGATCACATAGTCGAAATAACTTCACCAATGTTCGATAAATCCTTTATGGAATTTATGCAACATCCATCTAAAGAAAGTAATTTAATTGTGATACCATATCAGCATTTTGAATTACATATTCTTCCTTTTTTCAGTTGTACAATCACAGGAGAAAATTCACATTGCATATCATATTGCTGAGTACGAGAAAATTTATGATGAAGTGTTAAATGTCCTAGAGATGGACACATCAGCCAGAATATCCGAAAAGACAACAGATTTAATTAGGCGTCGTAAATATGAACATAAAAATAATATTTATATTGATGCATTACTTGATGATGGTTCAATGGGAGCACAACAATTGCACCATTTAAGTCTCTACTAAATCATTTTCAGCAAATTTATATATATATTTTTTCATATTATTAATTTGCTACTAAGACAATTTTGTTTTCAACAAACATAACAAACTAAATAGAAAGAAAGCTATTTTCACCCACTGGGATACACGTTTGTAATTTCACCTAACTAATTCTTATTGGTTGTTATTTTTTAAATCTGAAGAATCTTGTATTCATTTAAAATACGTTAAATTTATAAGGAGAGTAAATAATAATTTGATACTTTTCATTTAAATAAACGCTTCTATTTATCGAAAGAGCGATAATCTTCTGTGTCCGGGTAATCGTCCTTCACTATGCAATAGTCCAGCTTGAACGTCCTTTAATTCAGGTATGCCCTTAATTTCACCACGGGCCGCTAATGATGGTGTAGATGACAAAAATCGTTTTGCTACACGTTGAATGTCTTTACCAGTAATTGCCTCAATTGATTCAATAAAATGATCGGGACGTTTTCTAATGCCAGTCGCTAACACTTGACGTCCAATATCTTCAAATACTACAGGCCTTGCTTCTAAATTCATTAAGAGCATTGACTGTAACTGAGTTTTAGCACGTCTTAATTCTTGTCCAGATGGCTCTATAGACATGTTAACCATTTCTCTTGTTAGAACTTCCACTAAACCACGAATATGGTTTGGTGGTGCGCTCGCGTGTATACAGAATAGTCCCGTATCATTGTATGCATGATTGTAGGCTGTGGCACTGTACATCCAATGATAACGATTCAACACATTTGTATACAATCTTGTGTACATTCCTTTGCCTGGACCACCTGCCGAAAATGATCCGCCTCCACCCATCATTATATTTAGGACGCAAGCAGCTATGAAATCTGGATCCTGATGAGAGCAACCTTCAAGTCCTATCACAACATGGGCTAACTCTGGTAAACCAGCTGCGGCATATATCGGTATCTCACATTCCTCCATTTTAGCACCACCCGTATATTGTGCATGAGATCCGTCAACACTCCTCGGACCAGTTAAATTAAGACCGGGCTCATTCCAAGTCGCTGTGTCAGGGCTAAAGTATTTTTCTACTTGTTTCACAAGATCATCATGATTAACACCAACACCAGCTACAACCATTCGAGACGGTGAATGATGATGTCTCAAATACGATAATAGAATGTTTCTATCTATCACTTGGGCATTTTGAGGTGGACATAATTTTGGTAGACCTAAAGTATTTTCACGAAATGCGGCAGCATGAATCATATCCATGAGTATTGGTTCTTGTTCTGGTCGCATATTCAATGATTCTAGTTCGAATAATACCGCTTTTCGAGCCAAATCAATTTCTTCGTCTGTAATATTCGGTCGCAGTACAGCTTCGGCTAGCACTTGCATAATTGCATCTAAACCTCGACTATCAGCACTTGCAGCATACACGAATGTATCGCGGGAACTTTGACAATCACATATTCCTCCATGTTGTTCTAACACTTTTAAAATTTTGTCCTTATCGGAATATGCTCTCGTTGACTATAAATAAATGATTTATCGTCATTCTCAATTTATTGAATAATTAAATAATAAATGCTTTACATGGAAGGCTAGCTTCTCCAAGAAATGTGAAATTCCACTCGGGTATGCTATTTCGTATCTTGGCCCAGAATCAATGATGACTAAAATTAGAAAAATGATGAGCAATTAGCTACGATTATGATGAAATTTCCAAATAACCTACCTCCGATTGTGCAAAATTGACCAAATCGATTCTCGGAAGCAACCCGAAGTCCATTGTCAAGAGTTGTAATCTGAGTCTCATTGAATTCTGGTCTTATTTTGGAGTATTGAGCATCCGGCAAATTGGGAATTGGCTCTGACAATGGCGGGAATGGTGTGACTATAGCTGTTGATGGAACATTGATAGTGGTCTTGCCTTTGCTCGCGCTACCAGCATACTCATCAGGATCATCCCGAAAGCTTTTTGTTGACAAATACCGAGATAATTTAAAACTGAAATCGAGAGGAAATCAAATTAATAGGGATTACAGGCCCGACATACATAACCTGGTGATCCGGAACGAAACTTTACTTCTGTTTATTCGAACACAATTGTTTCGCTCTATTGCCTAGTCGATAAATGCGATAAGCCATTATATTTTATTTTAAAATGTAGAAAGTATTTTTAAAATTATATTTTTTTGTATAAAACACGCAATTTGAACGAATTGAATGTCTTCTTCTTCCGTCGTTTATTTACATTTGATTGAAGTTTCAGTGCCGCCACACGGCGCAATAATCAACCGCGTTGCTCAACTTTGATGAATTATTTCGTGGAATATTTCTACTCCTTGAACCAGTCCAATTAGAAGCTATGCATTTCGCACTTCAAGATGTTTTAATGGCCACTTCCAGTGACTATTCACTGGTCTGTTTGTCCTAATTTAAGCAAATCAGAGATCAGTCGCACATCTGATATGAATTTGGCGGTACTTAATCACACATATGATTCAATCCAATCAAATCAACGGAATTCGGTATTGTTGGCTGTTTTCATCGTCGATCCGATCGAAAGAGTTGTTGAGTTGGTAGTTTTATTAACTGCACGCGTTTCCAGTGCCAGAATCCTCGGGATCCTAAATAAAGGGTATTCCAATCTGATAATATTGGTGGACAAAAACGCTTCTAGGATTTAAATAGCTCGAATTTTATCATAACTCATTAATGGTTGCAGCCAGAACAGTGTGTGTTAAGAAGTAATAGTTCTTGTGATCCATTTTAGATTCTCATTTTTAATTTTATAATAAAGGCGGAATAGCATATTAAATATTATTCACGAGAATAATGGCAGGACAAAAGTTCCAATATGATGAAAGTGGCGGTACTTTTTTCTATTTCCTGCTATCATTTTCGGCACTTGTCTTAATCCCAACAACGATTTACTTTTGGCCGAGGAAGAAAAAAGAGAGTAAGTCTGTTTGTGTATGAAGAATTGTTCCATTGTGACAGAGTACCGTTATTCGTTGCGTATATGGTTACAGTGGTGTAGACACGATTTTATATTACTGTTATTTCATAATTATTAGAAGACGACAATAATCCATGTTCAATTATTTTTCGTATGGTTCACAGACCCGGAAAAATTAAAAACACAGTGCAATTGTACGGGATGTGTGTCGAAACGGATACAGCTGTCAATCACAGAGCCATATAAGAATGTGAGGGGGATTCTCATTAGAGTAGGTCTGATTTTAGGATGGCTTCTGTTGGCATATCTCACCTATCGTGTATCCCAATTTGATTATGAAATGGCTAGTTTTGACCCTTACGAGATCCTTAACGTTCCACCGGGTGCTTCTCAAGCCGATATTAAGAAGGCGTACCGCAAACTGTCTGTAATTTTGCATCCTGATAAGGAGACCGGTGATGAAAAGGCGTTTATGAAACTATCTAAAGCGTATCAGGCGTTAACCGATGATGAGGCACGAAAGAATTGGGAGAAATATGGAAATCCTGACGGTCCAGGTGCAATGTCATTTGGTATTGCTTTACCATCATGGATTGTTGAAAAGGAGAATTCAATTTGGGTATTGGGTTTATATGCATTAGTATTTATGGTGGCACTTCCAGTTGGTGTCGGCACTTGGTGGTATCGGCAAATTAAATTCAGTGGTGATAAAGTATTATTAGATACAACTCAACTTTACTTTTATTTTTTCCACAAAACACCACATATGGCTATGAAACGAGTCATTATGATATTAGCGGCTAGTTATGAATTCAATAAAAGACACAATTCTCAAGTAATTGAAAGACCATCGGACAATGAGGAGGTACCTTCGGTAAGACATTTCAATCATTTTTTATAGAACTTGATAATACTAATAATCTAATTTCATTTTAGTTGATTAAACAATTGCCGAATTTAAATGAGAAATGTAAAGAGTTGCCATTAAGTCGGATGTATTCAGTGAAAGCTCGTGCTATTATACATGCACATTTAACTCGAATGAAATTGAATCCTGAAACACTTGAAGTAGATCGTCGATTGATAGTTAAAAAGTGTCCGTATTTGATTCAGGAAATGGTATCGTGTGTACATCAACTGATTATGTTAGCATATGCCAGACGAGGTAAAACAAATTGCTGAATCATTCAGTCAATGCATATTAATTAATATACGTGTACTTTTTTTGCAGTCGCCAAACTACCAGCTATTGAAACAATAGAAAATTGTATGAAATTATCTCCAATGGTGATTCAAGGTTTGTGGGATGTTAAAAGTCCATTGTTACAATTACCTTATGTGACAGAAGATCATTTACGATTGTTTAACACAAAGAAAAGACATATAAAAAATCTTCAACAATTTGCTCAATTGAAACCAGAGGAGAGTAGGTACATCCTAAAATACTTATCAGATGAGGAATACAATAACGTTATGAAAGCTCTCTCTAAAATGCCTTTAATTGATTTTTCGATTCGCTGTGAAGGTATGTTATTGGTATGAACTATTTCCTGTGTGAAATTATTTTACTTTTTTATTTGTTTCAGTAATTGATGATGAAGATTCCAATGTGGTGACTGCTGGTGCAATAGTAACAGTAACGGTCTCACTAAAGCGACGAAATATGAGTGTGTTATTTGGTGACCAAAATTTCATAGAAAAGGAACCAATTAAGTATGGACATTAGAATGATTTACTTTACTGTCATTAATGTTATATGTTTGTAGAGAAAGTGATGACATTCCATTGGAGGGAAATGAAAATACTGAGCTCTTAGAAGAAGAAAATGGTGGTGCTGGTGAAAATCAAGTGCAACAAATAACATCAAAAAAACCAGTCTGGATGAAACCACAAAAGAAGGGCCATAAATCTGGCGGTGGTAAGAAATCTGGTAATAAAAAAGTTCAGAAACAAAAAGTTGTTCCAAAACAAACTCAACAACTAGAAGTGGCGGCCAATACTGTTACAAAATCAAAAGCTAATTTATCGGGTGATGAAAGTGGGGAAGAGAGTGAATTTGATGAAGATGGTGAGAGATCCAGCTCCGATGAGAAGAAAAAGAATTCATCAAATGATGAAGATGATGTTGAATGGAATCGTTTCCAACAAAAAATTAATAAGAAAGAAAAGCTTGAGGGTGTCTCCAAAGTATCACACAGTGTCCATTGTCCATATTTCCCAGAAGATAAACAGGAATATTGGTGGACATATATTTGTGACCGAAAGTCACGCACTTTATTGACTGTACCTTATCACGTAACAAATTTAGTAGATTCTTGTGAGGTACAGTTAAAATTCACCGCACCAAGGTGGCCCAATGTTTATGTATTTACAGTTTGTCTTCGATCGGGTGAGTAAATTCATTTATATAATTGGGAGTTGATTCAGCGGTTTTAAAACGGAATGGTTGTTTTTAGATTCTTATCTGGGAATGGATCAGCAGCAAGAACTGAAACTAGATGTAAAGGAGGCTGCAGCAATTCCAACTGAACATCCTCAATGGGATATTAGTGACACAGAATCGGAGAAAGAAGAAATTGGTGGCAATGAAAGTGAATTCACAACAGATTCAGGTGAAGATGATGAGGAATAAATCTCTCACAACTCGGATTACTTGTCTCAAAGTATTTGTTGACAGTTAGCCAGTAGGCTACACTTGATTTGAAAAAATCAAATAAATGTTTTCTTCTTTTATTTAAAAATAATTTACAAAATTTTTCTTTCGAATAAAATACAATTGATTTAATGGAGAAAATTATTTATTAATATCCGTAATTGTAATGTATAATATTAATTACTCAGTGATCTGTATTTAAACAGTCGATTCAATATATTTGAAATTAATTGCATATCTCGTGATAATCAACTTAGAGTCTTGGACAGTCTTTCTATCCCACCATACGAATTCTTGGTACTGTCGAATCAAACTGGGACTTTGTGTTTCATCAGTTGATTATCAATCATAATATTTATTTCATTTTGTTACCTCAATTGATATAAGAGCCGTATATTGTAAAGTATTATAAAATACTGAGTGAATAAAATTTTTGTACAACATTAAATCAAAAGATGTCGGGGAAAGGCGATGCAACTGGCTTTGTAAAGGATTTTTTGGCCGGTGGTGTGTCAGCAGCTGTATCAAAAACGGCGGTTGCACCAATTGAACGAGTCAAGCTTTTGCTACAAGTCCAAGAAATCTCAACACAAATTCCGAAGGATCAAAGATATAAAGGCATTATGGATTGTTTCATTCGAATTCCCAAAGAACAAGGCATCTCGTCATTTTGGCGTGGAAATTTAGCAAACGTTATTCGATATTTTCCAACGCAAGCATTAAATTTTGCATTCAAAGATAAATTCAAGAAAATGTTTTTAGATGGAGTTAACAAAGACACACAGTTTTGGCGATTCTTTGTAGGAAATCTGGCGTCTGGTGGTGCTGCTGGTGCATCAGCATTGTGTTTTGTATATCCTTTGGATTTTGCCAGAACTAGACTGGCGGCTGACGTGGGCTCTGAAAAGGGAGGCAAAGGCGCAACAAGACAATACAGTGGCCTAGTAGATTGTATAATGAAAACTTTTAAATCAGATGGTTTGGTTGGATTATATCGAGGCTTCTTAGTCTCAGTACAGGGTATCATCGTATATCGAGGAGCATATTTCGGTTGTTTTGATACTGCCAAAGCTATGCTACCTGATCCTCAAAATGCTCCGCTTCTAATCACATTTTTAATAGCTCAGGTATAAATAGTTCATTTGGCAATTATTCTACAATTAATTTGAATTACTCTGATTAGGTTGTAACAACAGTAGCTGGTATTATTTGTTATCCCTGGGATACTGTCAGACGACGAATGATGATGCAATCTGGTAAGGCAATAGAAGAAAGAGATTATTCAAGCACTTTAGACTGTTGGAAGAAAATCTTAAAGAACGAAGGGCCAAATGCATTTTTTAAAGGTGCATTATCAAATGTGTTCCGTGGTGTTGGTGGCGCATTAGTACTAACTCTATATGACGAAATCCGTAAATTTTTATAAATCAAATTTATTGTGAAATGTTCTCATTTTTATTCCGCTGTTTGTCAGAATTTATGTACCTCTAAGGAGTTTGTAATAAAAGTTTTCATCCAAAAATATCAAATCGAATCATATTATTAATTTAAATAATAATTGGATATATTTATTACCTTTAAGGAGTACGGTTTTATACCTAAAATTTTTAAATAATATGGGGGTTTTGCTGTATAATACTAGCGATTATTTGTATCAAAAATTCTAATTTAACATTGAGTGTCTATCGTATATGTTTCGTCTTTGTTCACGGACTTGACGTTTCCACTTATCTTGTTGGTGCCCGACTCGGTTCAAAACATTTCCTCTAATACCCATCTGATGTGCATTACCAGGTGGACTACTGGTACCTGCTACCGATATTTCATCCTAAAACAAAGAGTTATATTGATAAGATGATTTGATTTGAATCTTATATCCTTTTAATTGGCATTACATCTTCGTTTGTATGTTCTTGATAGTTTGACTTCACCCGTTTGTTCAACAGCGGATCCAAACAGATTAAGAACAGCATATAGACAACAAGAAGGGAAATTATCCATATCACAATGATTACAACTACTTTTATTATTGTAGTGTTACGATTCTCGTATTTACACTCGCATCGAGGACAGAACTCTTGTTCCTTGTCTTTAATAAGATCACCTACACGGGGCAAAATTACTCCATCACAGTTACTGAAATAAACCAAAATCAGGAAGTTGGAATGAATTTCACAAGTGGGTCAATCACAATTGTTTACCATTTGTTAGGAGGAACATTATCAATAAATAAAATTCTATCGTCACCCGTCTGTGTGCTATTTTTCACTGTCTTTAAACTAGGACAGATACATTTGCAGCGTTTATCATCATAAGATTGTCCCTGGAGTAATAGAATTGCATTACGTATTGGTAATTTTAAGGAAACAGGCATTACAACTCACTTGCACCAGACTGGATGCACAAATTACTAGGGCTACCAGAAGTAGCTTTTTAACCATATTTACTTATTTCTAGCACTAAAGACACTGCTACGACTGATTAATCTTCGATAATGATGTTATTAACTCCCTCCGATTAATTTCTTTTTCTGTTTTGTAAACAGTTGCCAGCCAAATATTTCTACAAATCCAGATGGCGTGTCTACTGAAGTGTATGCGATTCATTTTTCTACACTTTGCATTGCACATAAATATTCAGCCAATGATTATTGTATAAAGGTTGTATTTATTCAAGAATTAATTAATATAAAAGGTTCTTATATCTTAGCTCTGAGTGTCGTTTTGTACAGAATCGCCATTGTTCTCATTGTTATGTTGGGGTTTAAAATTAACTCTTATACTATCGTTGAATCCCTCTCGGTTTCTGGCAATCTCTATGGCCCAGAACTGTAAACGAATCACAAATATAGTGTTATCCGGTCCTAGTTCTTTGCTAGCATCCGTTCTAATCAAAGTTCCAAAACTGTAGTCTTCCAGTTTACTGAATTTATCGATGAACGTCCGCCATTTAGACTTAGCTTCAGGTGCTTTGAGATCATCCTCGTTCAGCACATCAACTTTCAAGTCGGGGAAATCCTGTCTAAATGTTGTGTATATTTCATCATCATGCTGTGTGAGTTTCAGTAGTTTTGGATCCACGCTGCAAAGCAACTAAAATTTGTAACACATTAACTACACTATCCTATCAACTGCGTAGAATTACGAATCCCTTACATTAAAGTACACTTCAGCATGCTTGAAAGCCTCCATGGCCCATAGTTCCTCTACTAATTGATCATTTCCGAATTCATCAGCCGGTCGAGAAAGGACGTCCTGAAAACCATCACCATGAGCAAATTTGAATTAAACAAGTGAATTCTTTAGGACTTACCATATTGAATTAGTTTCAACACACGTTAAAGGTAATGAGTTATTAATTGACTCAATTAAGACAAAATGATTTGAACAATAACTATTTTAGTTGCAATTGGATGTTTTTCACGTTTCAATGTTTTGAGAATAAATAATAATATAACCAAAAAATATTCAAAATATATAACCAAGCATGATACAATTGTATCGTTGTCCCAGTCTGATAAGGTCATTAGGATCTCCTATGATCTTTCGGGGATCTCTTGACACAATACGTAGGACATGAGGATCTATGTCTCGTGTAAAATTTGTGCAGATCGGAGACTAGTCACCGAAAAAATTATTGCAAATTGAAATGCATTTTTTATTTTTCTATCAATTATACGCCATTTAAAAAATTTTACACTCGATTATCACAAATTCACTTTTTCCACTAACGACCTTATAAGATTAGGACGACGAGCAATTCTTCTAATTTCTCGTGATTTCAAGAACTCTCCACAGGTTTGAGTCATAGGGGGTTCATTATCAGTACATATTCTTTTATTCAAAATTTAATTTATTATGAACAAATTACATAAATTACACCATTTTATTAAGAATTAAAAAATGATTCTGTTACAATCTTTTTTGAGAAATAGTCAGCAGCTATTACAAGAAAATCTTTAAACTGTTTAATTATAATACAATTCGATACTGATATTAAACGGTTTACCCTCTTCGATACCAAAATCTGGCTCGAAAATCATCTGAACAAGTTAAAAAGGCTGGATGCGTCGGAGAATGTATGATATACCGCACAGGTCCATTATGTCCCAATGACATTAAGTTCAGCCTAGACGCGTTACGTGAATTCCAGGAACATAACGATGTGGTTGCCTCATCGGGAAATAGTACATAGTCTTCTGTATGATTAAACACTGCTTGCGTATTATGTTCTTGTTTACCAGTTGTGCCTGCTCCTGTGTACGCTATAAGACATCGGCTAGTACTCAGTTCCCATAATTTCACCAATGAATCTTTTCCAGATGACAACAAATACTAAAAATATTCAAAAGTTTAATTAAAATCGAAATCATTGCGAATAGTAGTGCAATGTACCTTGCCATTCCGTGAAAATTCTAAAGAACAAACTTCCGCCCGCTCGTGAGCCTCAGGAAAAGTGTTAATACATCTACCGCTTACGCCATCCCATATTTTAATTTGGCCGTCAACACTTCCCGTTGCATACATCTTTGCCGTCTTAGCATACTTGACACAATTTATTGCACCCTTGTGCTGTTGTGACGGTATAGCACTTGCGAAACACTGTGCCGTACTGATATCATATATTCGCAGCACATGATGATCAGTACCAACAGCTATATAATCACCAGTGGGATGAAATGACAAACATCTAATTGCTTCACAATCCTAAGGTTACATTGAACTAACGATAATTTTACTCAGACACATATGTTAAGGTATTTCTTACTGTGAATATTTTGTGAGCCTTTTTCACTGATGCTTTTGATATATCAAATAATTTTACAGTACCATCTCTCGAACCAGATGCTAATATTTGGTCTTTGGGATGAAACTCCAAGAATGCCACTTCATCAGTATGATCATATAGTGTACGGATAACGGGATGGCCTTGTTGTTCTCGACTAGGGTCCAACTCCTCAGGAGCGGACTTTGCTAACATTCGGTCAACATCTAAAATTTTAATACTCGCATCGAGACTACCCGTTGCAACCAATTGGCCGTCATGACTGAATGCTCCTGCCCGGCATGCTTGCTTGTGAGAGGTAACGTAGGCAGTCTCATATGAAGCCGGTTCTGGTGCCATTGAGGTACTCTCTGTTTCATATTCGAGATCAATTCCACATGATAAATCATCATATCCAGTTTGTTCTTTCTTTGCTTCATTCTGAAATCCACTTAGCATAACATGTAGCAATCGATCGCTTGGAGGGCATGGCGGATCAGCTCGAATTGTGGATGATAATTCAATGGCTAATGAATGGTATCCATCATAGAACAGTTGGCTGCAATTTCATTAAATCGAATGAATTACTATGAACCAAATAGGCTGATGTTAAAGCAATTTTACCTGACCATTAACCGGTATAAATGTTCTCTATTTTTAACCGTGTTATTTGGATCCAATATCTCTGGTTTCATTTTATTTCATAAAACACTATTATTAATAGTACAAAATTAATAGCACAATTAGTAAGAAATTAATTTAATCACACGTACTTTCTGTGCACGTTTGCCGCTGAGCCCAAAAACAATAACATTACACAATTTGGATCAAAAAACAAACAATAATTCAGAATTCGCCGCGCGAGATGCCGGTGACACGAAAGTATACGACGTAAAACGAGCGTAAAACACTATCAACCTTTTTTTCTGAAGTCGGAATGGTTGGTTGTCTGTTAAATGTGATTTCAAACTTAAAAATATAATTTCAAAAGGATTATTTTATTGCAAAATTAGTGAAATTCTGTTAATGGTAATCAAATGATTGCGTGGCATATGAAATTCACAAAATTATAATTGATAAATGAACAAGAATATAATGTGTAACGCGAAGGTGTAAAATAAACCAGTGTTCTGAAGTCGGATTAAGTTAAGTCGCCTCGGCGTGGCTTAATACACAAAAACATACGACAGCAGTGCCTGAATAATAAATATTATAATGGAACGAATTGTTCGCGCTGAAGAGGATTTAAAAATAAAAATAGGTAAATATTTGGATTAAATGAATTATCTAGTGATCAAATTAAAGAAATATAGTTCAATACGAATTGAATGATGTATAAATTGTTAAGTGAACCTTAGAATTAGGACCGATAACATGCAAACGAATTTGTTGTTCCTCATTCAGAGTTTTAGTTTTCTTCTAAAATATGATCGTACAAGTAAAATTGTTAATGCATTTTTTTTTCTGGACAACGATTAGATTATTGTGTTTGGTTATAATAATGAGTGGTTTATCTACATGTACGCCAATATGCATTAGATGAATATAGTAATTTTAATTTGCAATTGTATCGCAACGACTCCATATTAAATCCCTAATTAAGTGATACACGATTTAATTGAAAACTAGTGAACAAATCAGTCGATTAATAAACATGTACCGATTTAAGTGGGCATGCTAACTACACTTAAATAACTGGTATCCATATGAGTATGATTTTTTATGAATGAATTTCATTGCCAATAACAGACTTCTGTGGCGAATAAATATATCGAATTTATTTGAAACCAACTGGCTATATATTGATATATAAAGTGGCTCTATAACAGATATCGAAAGTGTAATGATGAATAGAGGAGTTTTTAAAGTAAATTATAAAAAATTGATGTTCGTAAGACCAACTTAGACTTCCGAACTATGAATGAATTTTTTTTTTAAGTCATTAATATTGTATACATTATTTACGATGATCACGAGTGCTCATTTTCAATTCATTGAATAAACTATATTTCATTAAATTTGTTTATAGTATTTTTTAAATATTTATTTTTGTTTTCGTTACATAGGCGAAGTAAAAGATGTTCCAAACAGTGCCAGTAAGAACAGTAACCATGACATATTTTGCACAATTGCATTGGATCAGCAGGAGATATGTCGCACATCGTATGCCGTGCGTAATAATTCTATACATTTTTGTGAAGAATATTTTCACAAAATAATTAATCCGTTTCGGTTCTTATCGATTTACGTATGGGATTTTAATAAAAAAACAAAACTATCAACACCTGTTGGTAAGGTAGTTATCAAACGACAGGAACTGAGTAACTATAATGATCGTGATCATTGGTTCTCAATACACTCAGTTTCACCAAATTCTGAGGTACAAGGATCGGTGGCTATTGAAATGCAATATCAAAATGAAAATAAAACTCAGATACAAATTGCTGTTAAAGAGGCTAAAAATTTATCAAGAAAAAATGGAAAATGTAATCCATTTGCAACTATAGAGGCAATATATTCTGATGGAAGTGTTTTTACACGTAAATCAAAATCAGTTACAAGCACAGACAATCCAAAATTTGAAGGTTGCTGTTTTCAATTTGATACCAGCATCAATAAGGAGATTATGCATACAGACAATGAACCAATAATGTTGGTCGCCTTTAAAGTACGTATTTGGCATAATACACGAAAATCAACCGATGGTATATTTCTTGGTGAAGTCATGATACGTTCAAGAAATATGGAACAATTAATTAGTATTCGTCCGTTGAATTGGTTCCTTCTTCAGCCGATACCAACCGTGGAAAATTTAACACCAAATGGGGCTGTAACATTGGCTACGCCACCGGGAACACGTTTAAGCACCAGAGCTAATACACTCGGTTCGGTACGAATAAAATTGATGTATTCCGTAAATAATGTGTTCCCATTAGTAAACTACGAAAATTTGATGAATGTGATTTTGCAAATTCCTAGAGATCGGCCGATTGAAACAAGTGTAATATACTTATTGGGCCATATATTTCCAGCACATCGTACCGAAATAGCAAAATCGTTAGTGCCATTGTTTGCGTACAATGAATGTTTAATTGATGTTATTAAGTATTTGGCCGATTATGAGTTATCGATATTGAATGATACAACGACTGTATTTCGTGACAATACGTTACTCTCGAAACTAATGGATGAATCAATGCGACTGTTTGGCTCACAATATTTATATCAAACATTGCAACCAATTATAACAATAATTATAAAAGAGAAGAAACCATGCGAAATAGATCCAAATAAGGTTGATCGTATGAATGCAATTAATAAAAATTTACGTAATTTAGAGGATTATATCGAACGTGTGCTAACTGCTATTGTGAATAGTGGTGAACGATGTCCAAATATTTTAAAAAGAATATTTGCTACATTGATCGATTGTGAAAGTTCACGTGGAATGCGATATTCAATTGTATCGTCATTCATATTATTAAGATTTTTTGTTCCGGCCATTTTAGGACCAAAGTTATTTGATCTCACTACAGAGAAATTGGACTATCAAACGTCACGTACATTAACATTAATATCTAAAATGATACAATCAATATGGAATTGTGTATGTGCAACAACTGGACAACAATTGTGCAAGGAACAGTACACACAACCATTATTTCAACGATTTGGTACTGAACAATATTTAAGGAGTGTAAGACTATTCTTGGACACAGTGTCAACTTGTCCCAATAATTCAAATAAGGATGAGATAATTGTATTCAAGAAAGGGTAAATTATTCATCTGAAAATGGATGCCATTAATAGTATTCTTATAAAAATGTCTTTTAATTTTAGAACACTGTTTAAACAGAAAACAAATCGTAATACTTCAATGTTATACTTTGGTAAAAAGTATAGTAAACGACATTTTCAATTTAATACAAACGAATTAAGATACAGTAAAGCACATTGCGATGAGTTAACCCATTCTATACCATTGTCGTCTATCAAGAGTGTGCGTTTATTGAATTTGAACTTGAAAAAATCAAATGTGATCGAGGTGAGTTTACTTGGAAATAAATTATGAACTTGGTAATAATAATAATTGATATATTTTAGATTATACATGACAATAATCATGGACTTTATGTTCGAGCAGCTAACAGAATTAATGAAAATGAATGGTTTTATTACTTAAACAAAATAGCGGATTGCAATGTTGAACATCTAGGAATGAGACATCCGTCTCTATATAGGGATGGTAAATGGGAATGGTAAGTAATCATTCTGAGTAATAGTTATTATATTCATATTACAATAAAATTAATTTACCGATTTTAGTTGTTCAAATTTTGATCTCACATCACCGGGTTGTAGACAAGTGGTATCAAATAGTTTGAATTATACAAAAATTTTATTTGACCCAGCAAATCACTTGCAACGCATATACTCATTGATTCAACAAAATCTTGATACATTTCATCAAATAATGTGGACTACGCAAGATTTAATTGTTCGTAAGAATATACAGAATCTCTTGATTGGTACTTCTGAATTGTTTGAACAGCAGTACCGGTATAGAACATTGCTGATGCGAAAACATCAAATAGGCAGTCCAGAGTATCCAATTGGTGATGACAATTATATGAATCTCCGTAGTGTAACGTTTCCGGGTAACATGAGCAGCAATCCGATCCATTGTATTATAAATTATGATCCGCAAAATACTAGAATCTAGAGTAAATATCATTCCGTGAAAATAATGAAGTCAATGGATCAAAATGGATTTTCGTTTAAATCCAACTTAAAGTTATTAATGTTTTTTTTTTATTATTTTATGTATTTAATTTACACTATTGTCGAGTTGATGAGAAATCATTATTATAATTTTATTTTCTTTCCGAATGTTGCAAATCATTCCAAATTTTTTTTATGTATAACTTACATTAGCGAAGGAGTGTGTTTTTAAATGTTTGGAATAAATTATGAAATTTCTCCTGCCTTTATTATGAATACATATAAAATTGTTTTATAATGAAATCTGTCGTTTTAATTACTATAAAAAAAGGAATAAATTTAAATTTTTCCGAAAAATTGTAACGCACAAATAAAAGAGATGAGCCGGGTAAATTGTACTTCGAGAATTCGTCCCCTAAATGGAATAATAACGTATATGATGTATATAAGATTGTTGAATAATTAGTTTATTAGATGCATTATAGTTGATATTATAAGATGGATTTTTACGATTTTAGGATATCATTGCAACTCACTCTTTTATGGTCAAGAAAAATTTTAAGAAATATATATTCAAAGTTGACATTGTATTCCAAAAAAACTTCAAACGCGTATATCTCAAAACTACGATTTTGCACTTAAGGGAAGAATATTGATCTAGTACATTTTTCTATACGTCAAATTAATAATGACGGGATGGATTGGATCTGATTGATAACAGTTTTTGAAAAAAACACGTCCCGTACTTGTTGTAACAGTTACCCGAATTGAAAGTTAAAGTAGTTACTAATCACAGTTTTTATTTAATTTTATTTGGAATTTCCAGTGCAATCGTTAGTTAGTGATGTTAATACGTGATTGATATGCAGGTTGAGACAACAAAAGCAACAAAATGAGTGATTCGGAGCCGCATACGGTAAGTTCCCGCTACAAATATTTATGTGTGTTTATATTACAACGGAATAATTAGTTAATTTGCATATTATTCATTTAAAAATCACATATCATGGGTCTAATTTTTATGTCCCTATCATTTGTGTATCATGTCAAATTAGAGCAATCACACTGGCATGAGATGCTGATTATCCGCATTAGTTCAATCACCCCTATTACTTGCCGCAGATTTATTGACACGTTCATTATCCCAGATTCAAGTAAAATACAGAAAATTAGATCGTAATTTATACGGCAAGTGTCCAATTAAAGTGTGGTACACATCATGTAGACGCTTCATAATCACGCATAACGGGCCACTTAGTCGCATTATTAACATTTATATACCATGCAACATTCAAAATCCAGAAGTTGTTTTAAAACAGACCTGTTGTTACACTCGATCCGATTATTGCTTAAGTGGTGCGGTGTGATCCTTCTCAATACCACGCGTTTTTAATTACAAATGTATTAAAAATGTAACTCGTTTTCTTACAGACATCTCTACAACAGACAAAACAACGAAACCGTGTTGTATTGGACGTGATCGATTCACTTCATCGATCTATACTGCTTAAGAACTTAGAATATGAGGGTATAAATTTAAACACATTAATTAACTAAATATTGATAATATTAAAACTGTGTATTTTAGAATTACATCGCCAAGAAACCCAAAACGACTCACCTTTAAACTTGCAAAATTCGACTGATGCACATTGTAATCAATCACAGGTAGATACCGTGTGTGCAAATACAGATAGAAACCACAAAAATCGATTATTTAGTCCTGACACGTATGTAAACATTAGTGCATGTCCTATTCAACATGCAGGCACAAGCGGTAACAATGGTTGTTTAAACAAAGTTTATGACAGTGATAATGATGATAATAATTATCACAAAACGATCTTTGAGTCTAGCGCCGATAGTCACGAGCATATCAAAGAGGATTCTATAAGACAACAAAAGAATACATCACAAGAAATAAATAAAGAAATGGCATTAAAAGAGTTTATTAGGAAGAGTTTACTTGCACCTAACGATCATTTATATGGTAGTGATTCAGTGAGCAGTACGTCTGAAGAATCAATTCAAGTTGAGAAGAAAGTGAATCTACAAATTAAAGTTAAAAAATCTGTTGAATTTAAACCTGATAAAAGTGATGTTGTGAATATGGAAAATTTAAATCAATCATTAAGAAATTTGTCCTTCGATGATGACGATTCTTCATCTTACAAGACATCAACTAGTTTTCCAGACGATAGTGATACTAATTATGAAACCAGCACTGATATACGATCAGGTAGTTTTAATAGTTCATTAAGTGTTTCTGAAAAATATTTTGATTGTGATAGTCGCATCGTTTCACCATCATTCGATGATGAATCATTCTACGAAGACACATCTGATGCACTTACGGGATCCACAATTCATGAACCAAATTGTAAATATAATAAAAGGCGATCGAAAGATAAACCTGTAATCCATATAATACAAGAGATAAATATTGATAATACTGTTACTTCAACCATTAAATTGAACAAATCAAAAATAAATAGCATGAAGAAAGGTATAAGATGTAGTAGTACACGCGATTCTGATACTGTGCAAGTAGTAAAAAATAATCAAAAACGTATTATCAATGAGAATTTTTGCAACGAAATTATAGATCAATTGAATTGGGATAATCCAACTGATAATGAGGATTCACAGAGTTGTATTTCAAGAGGGACTGAAAGTATCGATAATAATACTGATTCAGATTTAATTTTAACAACTAGACTTAATGCGAAACCTAAATACTCTGGTCAAAGTATGGGAAAATTATTAGCAAAAAGGTTGAGTAGAATTGACAGTTTAAAGCAGAACCAAAAAGTTTCATTGAAGCATGAAATTGAAGAAACAGTTCCACCAAAGAAGCCACCTAGAACTTTTGCACCAGTACATTTTACTCCTCGTAATTCGAGTAAGATATTTTCTGAAGACATCGAAGACCTATCACCGAGAACATTAAAATCCGTTTCTTTTAAAAAAGAAAACAGCGATGAGTTAGAATCAATTAATACTAATGGTCGAATATTGAAGTTGAATTCTAATTATGTTGGTTGGATAGCACCAGTTAAAACTGATCATATACGTCCGTCAGATTTAATGGGATGGAACAGTTACGCTGATAAAAATGATCTACCTGAAATATTAAATATGATTAATTATAAGGATAAAGCTTTTGGGACCATTGCTCAAAAAAATCGTAAATCTGATCCAGAACCACAACATCCAAGGAATAAAGTTGGATGGCAAGCGCCAAAAGAAGATATTGATACAGTAGACGGACCTATCCATGCCTTAAAATCACGAAACCGTAATTCAGAACCGTTACCCAGTAGAGAAAAATTTGGTTGGGTTCAGCCTAAACCTAATGAAACTGAAGTAAAACATAGAATTTTCACACCCAGAAGGGATTTGTGCAGTACACCCATGCGAAGAAGTTTTCATGGGACTACAAATAATTTAAATTGCCCTCAACAAAATCTTTATTGGCGAGATTCAGTGCCTGGTCACTGTCCCCAGTGTCCGCAATGTCATGGTAGTATAATGAAAACAAGTGCAAACAAATTGAAGACATCATTTAAAAATAGTGCAAAGCAAGTAATAGAAAAAACTAAGAATTTAAATATTCCCTTTAAAAAGTTTTTCAAATCACCGAATTCTAAAATATCGAATACTTGTTCACATGCACAAAGTGATTCGGAAAAATCTGATGGCTATTTGACACCAAATCGATCAGACGGTTATTTAACACCTAATAAATCTGATACGACAGAGAGATTTAACCGTGATTGTCAATTTAATATGAGCGGCAAAAAGTCATGTAAGAGTCTTGATTTCTCATCTTTAATGAACACTGCTCCACACACAGTCGATGCTCAGACATCAACCACAGATCTTTCGAAACATCCATCAAATGATAGTGAGAAATATATGACTGCACAATGTCTGCATCTAACACATTCAGGTATTAGTTCAAATACACAAGATTTTGATTTTTCACGAAAAATTGAATCACCCAAGAAAAAAACATCGACACCGACCAATCAATTAAAATCATTTCTTAACTTATCGAAAACTACATTTAAAACATTACCAGACGAAAGCACATATAAATCCTTTAAAGAAAATGATGTTGAGGAGACTCGTACAATTTTGGCGGAAATTCTAAATCATGTTAGGTCTTTAACAAGAGCTAGGAATTCATTTACAAGTGATGATGTATCAATTAATTCGGAGCATAATTCAACCAGTAGTGATATAGTTGATCATATACCTAATCAAGAGGTTAAAATAGACGTTCACTCCGAACCTATATATTCATACGTTGGAGCAACTGGCGAAGTAGTGGATGATGCTAAAATTGATTTAGAAGAACCAAAAATTAAAGAATTTTATGTGGATGATGGTGCATTTTCTTCTCCTCGTAAATATTTAATGGTCAATAATGATCCGAATGTGATTTATTCTACCGTTGATAAAACTTTAACACCAAGGAAAAAGAGTTCTTCAAATGAAGATGTGGAATCTTTTCCGAGCTATGAATCCTTAAGAAATAAAAAGAATTCATGGATTGTCAATGATTTGGTTCAGTCAATACAAAACTTCATGGATAGTGAACACAACCCATCTGCCCCTTTATTAAGTTTAATTGACAACATTGACCTGACACAATCCGAAAATAAAGATGAAATTCTATCAGAAATAAATGAAATTATTAACACAATAATTGAGTCATCAAGTAATACTTCAGACAACAAGAACTCAGACACAACAGTAATTAATTCATAGATTGTATATAAATTTTAAACTCGAATAATAATTGTTTACTTGTTTTTGTAGCCCTCATCAAAAAGGTCAGTAAATGGCCAAAGTGAAATAAATCCATCAATATCAACTATTTCTAGTATTCAAAATGATGTTGAAATTGGATACGATACAGTAGACTATCGTTTAAAGGAAGAAGGATCTCAAGAGTGTCTTGATGCTAATACTATTCCCATGGATGAGAGGATATTAAAAGAAATTAAATCTGCTGATATGAATAATAAATCTGAGGAATCGTCTCCCAAAACACCGGATTTGAATAAATCTTTTCAATCCACTGTAAATGCAGGATTTGAAATATATAAGGGTATAAAAGATATGATTCGTACACCATTTGCTAAGAAAAAGAGGAATGAGTTGACTGAAGAACCTGAAGTAGATGATCAAAATAAAAATAAATCGGTTGAAGTAGAAAAACATGGAAATCTACTGTACAATAGTTTCAATTCCCAACATAATCAATCTATCGATACAACAGATGGTGTCGTTCTACAACTATTAGATCACATTCAAATGCAACATAATTTACGTGCACAACTATTGAATGCAATCGAAATGTGTCATAATACAAAAGAATTTCAGAATTCTATAGAATTAGCCGAAGCCCAAAGATTATTATTAATAACGAATTTAGAAGAGAAATTTGCTAAACGTGAACTAGCTAGGATTGATTATGGCAATGAAAGCTCAGATTTGGAACAAGAAAATTCAAATCATAAATTGGGGACAGCTCAAGTTAAATATCTGGAAATATTATTAAAAGATAAGGAAGAATATGATGAACAATTTGATTACTATTACATATGTGTTTGTTCAAATGGTAGCAAAATTTGTTCAACTGAAGTGAAAAAGCGAACGTTAAATCACGTAACATTCCAGAATTTAAAAATGTTATTTAGCGAATTGCAACCGAGTTATATTATCAAGATTCAAATTTATGTATTGAAACTGAAAAAACAAAGCCGTTTATACAGTCATGATAGTAAATATCATTTAAATAAGGTAATTATTAACAATTTAGATTATTAAGAAATTGAATTTTAATAAATTAATGATATTCTAGACTGAAACTACAATTGGATGCTCTCCAGCGTTAGGTAGGAGAAAATCAATTAAGAAATTCGTCCCATCACCTTCAAAACGTCCTGAATTTGAATATTCGCAATTTCGTTTACATGGAGAATTGAATTTATCTTCCGAAATGTTGGCTAAAATGAATCGAAATTTATCACTAAGAAATAAAGCAGAGGGTGATCAGAAAAATTTCAGGCGATTAAATAGTAGTGCTAAAGGAAAGTTGTCATTTGAAACTGAAACTTGCACTTCATTTCCTACAACTGTGGTAACACATTCTACCAGCCTCTTACCAAAAATGTTTGTTACCGTTCACACTTCTCTACCGATTCCTGATACAAACCGCTCAGGATTTTTAAATATTTGTGAGGCATCAACAAATACGTCATTTTGGAATTATTCTTGGTGTAAGATTAATACATTTAAATTAGAATTATGGAACTACCCACAAGATGAGGGAACAATGGTGAGTTTTAATTTCTATTAATCTTTATATTACATTTGATAATTGTGTATTGATGATTTACAGCCGCCAGTAAAAACAATAAATCTATTGCAATGTGTGAACGAGGTAATAAACACCGTTTCACGAGAAAAATGTCCACGACCGAGAACATTTGCTATTGATACGATCGATGAATCTCTAACCACCAAAAATTACTTAGTATCAGCTAATAATCAAGAGGAATTGAAAGAATGGTTGAAAACATTGAACAGTATATTAGAGTTTGTTCAAAGATGGGATATAGTTAGAGTAATTTAAAATATAGTAAATGATTTGTAATTTGTTTATTAAGTATAATATTTGTACTGTAAACTTTGTTGTCTGTTTATTTTTTAAGTTTAAATATTTTATAATAAACGTGCTTATAAATTCTATTCAATTAAGGATTGAAACATAAAATTTTCTGGCAATTTATTTCATAATTTGGTTGTTTAGAAAAGAATAATAATTTACCATACACAGCACTTGGATCATATGCAAAGATATCATTAAACAGTTTCACCGCCATTGATTGTAATTCGATGGGTGCATCCGAATGGAGATATTCTAATGTCGAGTCCATTACTTTGTCTAATTCGCGGGGACCCAAATTAAGATCACTAGCCAATTTTCCATAATTTTCTAATAGATTTTTTAGTAATTTATATCTTTGTGATACTCTGTGAATTTAAATTTAGAGTTATTGTGGAATGATAATGTCTGTTAACGAATTTACTTACTTATAATGCAAACTATTTGTAAAAGATTTATCACATTTTGTAGATTTTCGTAGTAATTCATTTACTTTTGGAACAATTGACCTACGAATAGAGATAATTATTGTTGCAAATATTTAATGTGAATATTATAATATAGATATTGTCTTACTGAACAGTTCTCCTTAAAATAAAATCCTTTGCTAAATCTGCCAATGTTATTAGCATACTAAATGATCGATTCCATATCAAATCATCTGATTCATTGAATAGTTCTATGAATGGTAGCCACAACTGATGAATTAATGGAAGATATTGATTTTCATAGCCTCGTAACAGAAGTATTGCTCTGTTTATTGCTTCTAAGACAATAATTTTATTTTGAAGATTTTTTGCAGAAATATGATGAGTAATGCCTTGAACAATTGTCACCAGTAGTGTAATATGACGAGGAATTTCCACTTCCTCTGTGTTTTCGCATTCATCATCTTCTTCCATAGCTTCTTCTTGCAAGTTAGCATCAGTAAAATCTTCTAAAGTTAAAGGTGAGTTACGTTCAATAATCTCCTCAGTCAAATCGTCATCAGTTGCATTTGATAACTCTGTCCACCTAGCTATTATGGCATCTATAGGTTTTAAGTTATGTGAATTTTTTGAAGTCTCGGGCTGTCGTATAGTACTCATCCACCTTTCCATAGTTTTTAACAATTGATTTAAAGTGTCTAATTTAAGAGACAGTCTTCCTTCGTTGGTAATTCTGGTATCATTAATTAAAGAATCTACCATTCGCTCAATATACGGAAGAATATTCATTGAACTGTACAATAGAATACTATTTAGTAAATCCAAAGTCCGTTCACATGAAATTTCCTAAAAGGTATAGAAATACATCAAGTTATGAATACAAATTTTAGTTATATATGGTTACTAACATTTTTTAAGTAGAAATTTATTCTGTAAATAATATAATCAGCATGTTGTTCCATTACTGCATTAAAGTCAAAATTTTCACTCGAATTGCATGTTTTAGATAATGCTATGACAGCGGCATTACTAATGTTAATATTGTCGCTTCCTAAGAAGTAAGAGCAATTAAAGTAGCGATAAGAAAATATATTGAATCCAATATACCAATTTTTTCCAATATAAAATTATATGAAGTGGCTATATATTGCTGAAAATTTATTCCCAATATTCTTGCACATTCGCCAAGTACGTTACAGCTTAAGCAAATATGTAAAATATTTGATTTGATCTCTTTAGTTGTTTCAGGGCATTGATAGTCTGGATTACCAAATGAACTCACAGAATATCGAATGGTGTCATCATCATCTGAAAAGTCGCTTACGTCTGCTAACATGTTACGATATTTCTAAAAATATTGTATGTTTAGTAACATAATAATATATAATTAATTCGAATTACCACTGGTCTATTTAATATTGGCTCTAAGGGCATCTTTGTTGATAGTACAAAATGTCGATCCTGAAGTACTTCGTCAAGAATCAATTTTACACAAATTGCTGTGTTTGATTGTTCTCCTTGTATGAAATCAACACTTTGAAGCATGTAACTCAGAATGATAAACACCTCGTTTAGTGATGATGTTGATGTATTTATCAAATAATCAGCTATGGCATAAAACTGTTTGGAATTACTGAATTCGTTACATAGTAATTTAATGTTGGTATTAATTGTTGATGATTGGTGAAAGTATTTAAAATTAAAGACAGGAATATTTTGATGTTGATCCATCATAAACGGATTATATCCAGGACAACTTTTTTCCAATAATTGAGAATGTAAATCAACGTTCATCAAATCAAGTAGGACTGTTATTAATTGCTCCCAAAAATTACAACATATCAGTTTTTCAACCGTTATAATGTCTATCAAACTGTATATAAGACACACTGAAGCAGTAAGTTGGTCTGATTCTTCCCTTCGAATTATGTATGGCATTTTCACCAACAGATTTTGCAACATTTCCATTGCAATGTCCAATACGAATAACGAATTTTTAGATTGAAATTCTTCTAGCGCTAATTTTGATTCTAATTTTATGTGATTGTCTTGATCTTGCTTTAACGTAAACATAACTTCCAAAAGGACAGGTAAAGCAGGCTGCATATTTCTATGAATGAAATATTGTTTGAGTTAAATGACAAGAAAGTATTCACAGTAAAACTTACTCAGAACAGTGAAGAAGTAAGTTCCGACATACACCCATAACAGCATATCTCACTTTCACTATATCATTGCCAGCTAGAACTGACAGGTTTTCTAATATTGGAATAATTTGTTTAGTTGCTGCCACCAGCCATTCCTTAGACCTTGTTACTTTCTTGAAGTGAGCTTTCTTCTCTTCTGTTGAATTCTTATTTAAGTGCAGACCTAGAATTTCATCTTCTTTCGGTTTGTCTTCCTTATTAGATGTTGTGTTCAAGAGAGCAGCAAAATGTTTTACAGTTAATATGTCTGAGGACTGTGTGGTATCAAAGTCTTCCATAAATAAATGGAGAGTTCGACCTAAGGTCTCAATGGAAAGTACACCTAAACTTTCATGTTTAACATCAAACGGTGAAAATAATTTGGCTGTTGTTGATACCAATTTAGGAAGACAAACATGTAAACACTCTGCTACTTGCTTCCGAGCAGAATGATCGATTGAGGTTGTTTCATTATGGACTTGCAGGAAAGCTTGAATCGTTAGTAATGCTGCTTTCCTAAAATGAACGTAAATGTAAGTAATTTATCTTATGGTGACCAATACAATGGATTATCAGCATTTACTTCAATTGTATAGACCGATGATTGGATACAATTGTGCAACAAATTAACAATGCTTCAGCAAAGAGAGGCCGGTAATTCGTGTGGTAAAATTCAATGCCAGCACTGAGATCACAATTATTGCATAACGTGATCCAACATTTGAGTATTTTATGCAGCATTTCTTCTGATATGTTTGGACAATCATTGTATTCCTGGTTGAGACATTTAATTGGCGCAAAAAATGAGTTAATGTTTCTAACACCGCATGCAAGGAATTGATTCAATGTATCGAGAAGTTGGAGTTTCATTTCTTCAATCTCACTGCAAATAAACGGTTTATTAGTGTTAACAATGAGTGAATAATGGAAAGGAGGTATACTTTGGGCTCATGAAGAATCGTTTCCCATCTGCACCCGTAATCTCTCGGACCTTACACTGTTCCCATTCGAATAAGAAATGTTCGATTCGCGAGAATTTGATTACACCAGATTTGTACAACTGTAGCTTATATTTTCCATCGACTCGAGTGGCATCCTTGTTGTTTGGAGTAGCCATTATGATGATGAAATCAGGACAGATTCCGGCACTTGTGTAGCTGCTGAGAAATTCTTATTTACCGCTCACATCCCATATGTCCGGCTGATATTACGATGCAATATACAAGCGATTTGTTATGTCGTCATCTCACTGTCATAAGGATATATGCGTCTTTTGATAGTTTAGAGATAATACCATTTAAATATTTTAAAGTGCCGTATCTCTTATATGAATTCATCATATGCCAATTTATTTTTCGGCAAAAACTCTTTTGAAACACTCAAGCCGCTACCATTTTTTGACGTAATATTAATTTACATAATTAAGATCCTATGGTATAATAAATACCTCCGAAAGAGTGGATATGAAACATAACTCCTTATGATACTGAGGTATCGATATCACATCGGTTTGGTTGTTTACCGCGTTCTGTCAGATTGTCAGATTTAAAAAATGCTCGAACGGTTGCACGATTTTTAGAGTGGTTTAAAGGCTTTTAATCTGTGAAAAATATCCTTGAAAAGAATCGAATCGGTATATAAACTGTGTGTATCTATCTGGGATTTGTGAAGACTTGCAGTGCAAATTAAAAGAACCGAATTACCAATCAATACAATGAGTGATATGCAGGGTGACGATAGGTGCTCCTTTCTGCATGGAAACAGTTTGAATGTTGTTGGAAACAACAGGCCGGTTCCCACGCTCCGCCAAAAATTGGATTATCTCTCAGAAATGGAGGAGACTGGAACTACGGACACGGAGACCACATCAAGTTCTCTAGCTAGTAGCCACATATCAACGGAACTTACAAATGCTGTTTCAGTCTACCTGCGATTGAAGGCGGACAATGAGAATAACGGTGATGATGATTTGTATCGAGTAGAAAACAATACACTGATAACAAGACAAACGGAGAATTCAACAATGCGAAGTAGCCAAGAGAAACATTATTCGTTTACTGATGTATTTCCGGAAGCAACACAACAAGCTGAAATTTATAATAAATGCGTCCATGATGCCATCATCAATAGTGATCAGTTTACAATACTAACATACGGTACTTCTGGATCTGGTAAAACATACACTTTGCTGGGTGATATTGATAATCCTGGTATTCTACCAAGAGCATTAGAACAAATATTTACCCAATATCATGATAAAATAAATTTAGATCCATTGCTCAAAGTAGAGAATACAAAGTTAATATGTGTTGGCGTTGATGATGTTGAGCGTGAAAAACAATTACGGAATAATTTATTAATGGAGGAAAGGGAAAATAGTTCGATATACAATTTATCAAGAGATAAGATTCTTGGTGATCACGTATTTCTTCCATCCAGTAATAATTTAATACGACAAGTTTTTGTTTGGATCTCATTCGTAGAAATTTACAACGAATCTGTTTATGATTTGTTTAGTCCCACTTTATTTAAGGCTGGTTCAAGAATGCCAACAACATCAAAGATTATTTCCAATAAAGGACAGGCTTATATTAAGAACATGACCGGTATACATGTACGGAATGCCGAAGAAGCATACAGTATTCTTTTAGCTGGCCTAAAGAAGGTCCGATATGCATCAACGCTTGTAAATTCAAATTCAAGCAGAAGTCATTTTATATTCTTCGTTAATTTGGTGGTTGTAAAGATGGATACAACTGATCAATATGTTTATAAATTCTGTGATTTGGCTGGTTCCGAGCGACTGAAGAAAACGGAGACAAGTGGATGCCGATTGAAGGAGACACAACGAATAAATACATCGTTAATGGTGTTGGGACGATGTTTAACAGCTGTACACAATAACCAACATGGAAAATCAACTGAATTAATTCCATTTAGAGAATCTAAACTAACATTACTGTTACAAGCAGCACTACAAGGTAAAGAAAAACTATCGATGATAGTGAATTTGAATCCGTCTAACGCTTCATTTGAGGAGAATGTAAATGTACTTACATTCTCATCAATTGCAAGAGAATTAAAGATCGTCATACCGAAAGAACGGAAACCAAAACGCTATTCGAATGTTTTTCTACCTTACTATCAACCAAGAGATGAAGATGTTAAGAAACGGGAAACAGATTCATTTATGTTAGATGAGAATTTCAGGTACCTATTGTCTTTTCATTTCGTATTTGATTATATTTTATGCTAAATTCTTATGTTGTAGACTAAAAGAAGAAATATCGGAGTTATTAGCATACATACATCAGTTAAAACGCGATGCTTTACGCAATGAACAAGATATCCGAAATCAATTAACAAATGACTATCTAAGCAGGAGACAGAGAATGGAGGAGACCTATAATCAACGTATGATAAAGAAGGAAGAACTATTGCGAAAAGGATTTGCAATTAGAGTAATTATTTACCAAAACAATTTCTGTTAGTCCATTGTTTATTATGCAATCTTTTACTTACAGGAGGAAGCATATGTACGTGCATGTCAAGAATTCAAAAATACAATTGAAGATTTACGGGAAAAATTAAAGAAATTCGAATCGGTGGATGTTCAAACGAATGATCAAGATAATGAGGATGATTTAGATTTATCTACTTCTTGATAATATTAATTCCTAATATAAGTGCTACTAGAATTTTATAAATAATAGCCAGTGAAATTGAATATCGTTTGAATCTAAAGAGCGTTAATTTCATTTGAGTGTAGAATAAATCATCAATACTATTTTTCATAATATTAAAAATTATTCTTTTCTTTGTTACCAAAAAGCAGTTATGTTAGCACTCGTATTCACAATAAGGAATTACTCTTTAAATTATTATTCAATATTGTTTCTTTAACGGCAGCAAACACAAATCTTATATTTTCGGTATCTAAAATATATAAGAAATTACATTCAGAAAAGGATATCAGAAATTCAATTGCAGATTTCACCTGTGGCGCATGTAAAATGCGAATATATTCCTTTATCTTCATCGTTATTCAGTTCCATATACATTTTCGCTATAAATTCTTTTGCAGAATTTGCATCTCGTTCGAGTCCTAAGAAAGTCAAGAGTTATCAAACCCATGAGACTAAAATGAGTTGCTAAATTGTCTAATACTTACCTTCATATTCAGGAAAATAGTCAGCTAGATGTGAATAAATAATTTTTTCTTCTAATAAATCGATTTTATTTAGGAATAAAATCGTTGAAGAGTTAAGAAACCAGTCACAATTAATAATGTGTTTGAACACTCCTTTTGATTCTTCCATTCGATTCTAAAACAATGCAATTGATGATAGTAAATGATTAAAGGATTTGAATTTGAATTCTTACCACATTATCTGATTCCAATAAAATTTGATCGTATTCAGATAGAGCGACAATGAATATCAGTGATGTTACACATTCAAAACAATGGAGCCATTTCTTTCGCTCGGAACGTTGTCCACCAACATCAACTATTCTATAATTTAAATGAAAAGGATATTCAATGCAATCCATCAATTATTTGTTGATACTCACTTAAAGATCATGTTATTTTTATTTCCAAAATATTTAAATGTTTGTTCTGCCAATTCGAATTCGTATTCAATGATACCTAACGTTGGAGCACGAGTACGTAAGATATCTTGTTCGGTGGGTAAGTAATCATCAGATTCAATACGTTCCAAATTCGTTAAAAAACTAAGAAAATGCCAATGTTAAAAATTCAATTATAAGTTCAATTATAAATTTATTACTCACTATTTAACCGAATCCGTAAGTTGATATTCTCGTCGTCTATGATAACAATTTTGTATACCAGCGTCAGCCCATAATTCTTTTATTGCCAGAACATATGGAGCCTCAAAATTAATTATCGTATCAGAATCAACATGTTTGATTAGTTCAGCATTTTCCTATACATGTAAAATGGTATGACGATATTGTAATTAATAATAAATTAGATTAAAAATTCCATTTTCTAATGATGATTATTTAATTAAGGAATTTAACGTTCACAATTGCTTACATAGTTTCTTGTTGATCCATATTGAATTTTAAGTAAATCCATAGCTCTTATCATTGATTGCATTGCCATGAAGATATTTTGATAGATCAATCTAATGAAATCACGTTTGTCATCATCCGAATAACCACTCCCGTGAATAATTCGCATTTGTTTTATAAACGTTGATTTTCCCGATTCACCAGTCCCTAAAATCGGTATGTTGAATTATCCGCACATTGATAAGAGAATGAACAAATTGTAACAAACCAAGTAGCAGAAGTTTAAGTTCACGTTTAGCATTCTTTTTATCTCGACCTAATTGTCGTTCAATCTCGCGATGTATTCTCCTTTCTTCCTTTTCGTTTGCAGACAAACAACACTCGATATTAAAACATTTCATTTTGATCCACAATTATTGGACTACTGATCAACACTAGTTAAGAGTTCATATCAAATTTGGATCGTCTTTACACAAATCTTTGCAAATATCACTGCTGTTCAATTTATTGATCTTAAAAGAGTTCTTCAAATACTTTGCATCTAAAAAAAATCTATAAATAATAAATTACTTCGCTTACAATGTTTGACTCCATATAAGGACTATAACAAACTATTACTTTCGAATGGAATTTGTGTAATAAAAACTTATGACATTGATGATTAATAAGAAAGTCTATGTGGAATACAAATTGCTTATATTCGTAATTAATTACATCGTTTTACAAGAAATTAAGTGAATACTTTCAAAAACGAGTGTAGAACGTATGGAAACTGGATGATATCAGTAAATGTTTTACGTATTTTATACGATAAATTTCAATGTAATTGCAGTTATCATTAGGACCCAACGATGTATTATCAGCAAATACGAATCCGTTACTAGACGTTTTGGAGCTCCATAATTGTGCATAGAAGGTGATTAATTCTTCTCATTTCAGTACTATAAACGAATACGAATAGCTTAGGACTAATAAAATTGGAATCCTGACTTCAATTCAAAAGAAAGTGAAAGAATATTTGTTTAAAATTTTTCTGTTTATTTTTACTTAGTTTAACGTTTTTCTTCTTTTTTTTTTAATATAATTAAGTTTCTTATAAATTCATACATTAATTTACACAATTAATTTTTATTAGTTATTTTTTTTTTTGCTGCATTTTTATAAATCATTTGGTTTTTTTTTTTTTAATTTTTTTTTTTTGCTTTGCTTTTATTTCATTCATAATCATGTTTTTGTTTTATATCATATTATTATAAAAAATTAATGCAATCATTTTAAATATATTTTAGCAATAATTTCTCATTTCGATCTTACCGTAAAAACTAATCACGAATAATATTGCATAAGTGGTTTTATGAATATTTATTGTGATTAGTTTAAAAAAAAAAATTAATGGTACCATTCATTATATTTTCATTTTATAATTATAATCTGCTGTTCCCTACTGACAACTATTATAATTACACTACAATTTTTAAAGTGCTCATTATTTTCAATTAACCATTAGTTTGTTTTTTTTTTCTTTTAATTTTCTTGGATTTCAATAATGTTTTTTTTTTACTTTTTTTTATAATTTTTCATAATTTTATCATGTAATTTATATTTTTTTTTCCCATAAATTGCCTTAAATCAAATTGGAAATTATTTTTTCTTTTATTTAATTTTTTTTTTATAAAGTTAAATTGTATTTTTTTAAGAATATTAGTTAAATAGGATGGAGATATAAATATCATCTTCAATTGAAGAAGTGATCACCTTTTATTCAGATTGTAAGAAGGGGGGAGAGGGAAATACTTTTAGCTGAAGATTTGTTTGCAATGAATGCAACATTATTTTTGTTATTTACATTTAGTTATTTAATCATTATTTTTCTTTTGTCATACAGCATTTAATTAAATTTCTGTTTTAAATTATTACGAATTGTTTTAATTTTTAAATGAATTTTAATGTTTAATGTGAGTGCACAACATATCACGTTTAAATGATGAAAAGAGGATACCGTGGTATGTTAGTTTTGAATGATAGTTAATGTCCATTGATAATGTATACCAGCAGTTGACTGGGGCAACTCATTTAAGCTCAGAATTTATAATAATTTGGGCGATTTCCAAAATTCTGGGATAAAATGGGTTCATTGCTAATTACACAAGTGGTTATGTATATAGAGATTGGTTGTGTTATGAAAATTAGTCCATACGAATGACACTTGAACGCTTTTGAATGACTCATTATTTGTGCGTATTCACTTTATTATAGTTTTTAGTACGAATGAATAATTAAGAAATGAAAGAAAATCAATTCGAATGAATCGGCTGCAATTGTAACCCTTACAGATTAGATGGGTCATGAACTATTAATCATATTGTTGGTGTGAATGCAGTTAGAAATCACTTGATGACATTAAACATTATAATTCGATTAACATTCAAAGTATTAAAATAAAACAGAAAGTTCCATCATCTTGGCTTAATATGATTCCTTTTTTTCTTTTCATCAATTTAAATCAATTATTTCTTCTTTTTATTTTGTAAATCGTCTAAACCCTTTGTGCTATTAATTTAAAATTTATTATAAAACTTTTTTTTTTTAATCATTTTTATTCAAAGTGGTTTTACCAAAAAAATGTATCATGGTTATCGTTTATTCTAGAGTTTCTTCCTTTTTATTATTTACCTTAAATAAAAAAGAAAAATGAGGAATAATACCTCATGATTTTTCTTTATTCATTTATATTGTGCTATTTTATTTGCAAATGTCTTCTTTTTTTTTTTGCTTCAATTTATTACCATATAAGAGCTCTTATTTAATATTTGCAAATTATTTATCATTCCAAATATTTAATTCGGTTAATATCTATTAAAAATGTCTCATTACCTAATGAAAAATAATGGAAAATTAACGTATAAAATAACAAATGACGCATTTAAGTCCAAAATAAGAAACCAAAAAGTCAATTAATAAAATTTATTTTCATATAAAAATACGTTATGTTGAAGTGATGCGATGATTAATGCACAAAATGTTAAGGAAGGAATTCTGTAATTCATCCAGAGCTAGTGAACACGTAGATGTAATGGATATCAATTTTTAATTGGATAAGTGAACTATACGATATGACGGTATACGAAAAAATGTAAAACAATAAAATTAAATACTTAAGAGAGTAAAATTTTTGAATGCAATAAAAGCTTTTGGCACAATAATAATATAAGAAAATATAATTAAATTACATACATTTCCTTTAGTATTCCATTGTTTCTTATGTTTACATTAACAATTTTTTGAAATGAATTGTAAAAATTTTATAAACCCAAAGTAGAATAAATAATTAACGAAATAATAAAAAAAAAATAATAAAATTGTTTGTTTCTTTTTCTTTTCTGTATAATTATGAAATTCCAGATTACAATGATTCTTGATTTTTTTTTTTTTAGTTATCATGCGTATGCTTAAACACCATTTCATACGTTCAAATAATTCATTTATGACTACATAATATTATAAATTTAATTAGACTTAAAATATTGGATCTATTAGACTAGACAATTTTTCTCTTTCCATGATTTTCTTTTAACTAATTGGTTGTATGTTTTCAATATTTTTCTTTCTTTTTGCTAATTTTTTATCATATCAATTTGCAGTTTTAAACAAAAATAAATCAATTATGTAAATAACTTATTCATTTAAATTCACTGAAAAAATTATAACAATTACAATGAATTATCTTAATAAAAATATAAAATATACGAATAATAACAAAATATATTTATCAACAAAAAAGTTATATATGAGATAATAATATATTTCCATTGTTAAAGAATAAAGACTGGCTGAATTCCACACATTGTAATGTGACAATGGATTTTTCACAATTTTCATAAGCCCTACCATTAAAATTGTATTGATGATTTTCATTTTCCGATTGAACTTCTTGTGTAAATTATTAATTCCTGTGATTGGTTCTGAATTGTATATAATTACAAATAATACGTTTTATAATTACGCGTTCATTGATTAATGTAATGAAATTATGCTGTTCTCTAAATGTTTTTTGTTCTATTATAGGTAATTCTCTTAATTTGTTATTTTATTTTATTTGAAAATTTTCAATTATTATGCTTTATTCAATCTTAGGTTCAATAATGACATTTCGGTATAGAAATATTTCGATTTTTGTGCGTTTTGATATCGGTAAAAACGGACTAAGATTAATACCATTTTGTATTATTTTTATTTTATTTTTTTTTTCAAATTAACTAACTATTACATTGTATTTGAATATATGCATTTTAAGGTATAAATATTATTATTTTTAAATGTATTCATTTATTTTCTTATTTATTTCATCATTTTATTATTTTATATATTTATTGTGTCCACATATCCATAATGCTGTCAATTTGCTTTTTTAGTCTTTCAATTACAATTAGATAACGATGTTAAAAACATCCCCAGCTATTGGAAAGTGTTTTGTAGGTAATATAATAGTGATCCAGTTACAATATTTTAAATTATTTTTAAATTTTTCTCTTATTGATAAGCAATTAGTTTATGTACTTAGTTAATACATGAAGTAATAAATCTTATCAACATCAATATTTAATGGATTACTTATATTGACTTCTGAATTAGTATCAATTTAAATAATTTCTTGTTAAATTTCTATTTGTTTTTTATTATTATTTATTCCATCACGACGTAATTCATTTTGTGCATTGTTATCAAACTATTCAACAATTTAGAATAGAATGCATTCTGGATTATGTAACAATATCAGTAAATTCAATTCGAAATTGTAAAAGCTAATTGGTACATGGTTTTTTTTTTTATTCTTTTTTTTTTTTGAATTATTAAAATACAAAGTGAATTACATATTTATCATTTATTTGAGAAATTTACATTATGTTTTATGTATGGTTTCATGTTATTTATTTTGCATTTTTGAAACAGAATAATATTTAGTAATTACAATATGAAAGAGAGTGCAAGTATTTACTGATTTATTACTTTTAATTTCAATTAGTTGATTTTTGAATTCTGTTATTAGTATTTTTACTTCTGCATAATATTGGAAGTTTAACGTTTTAGTATATAATTCATTTCCTTTTAATTTTTAATTCAATTACGGTAAATATTTAAGCAATGAAGTTTTTTATTTTTTATTATTTTAAATATGGAATCGTACAAATGTTATATGAATCCAGTTTTATTGATATTAATTACATTTACTAGCTATTAATAAACACTAATAATGATTAAAATATTACTATATTGAACAAAAGTATCCATACAATTAAATTGGTTTTAGCAAGTATTTGATTCTATTGTTCATTTCTTCATCAGATTGATAAAAGCAAAATTATTTAATGTGTTCTTTTTGATTTGCTTAATTACCTGTGGCAAGCATGAATTATCTTAATTCGTTTTGTGTCTGTATGTTAATATTTTGCAATGTAAATAAAATAAAAAAAAAAGAACAAAATTCATCTACTACAGGAACATGGAACTGATACAACGATTCTGAGGATAATAACAGCAGACTTTTCTGTTATTAGGATAGATCATTCAGAATTTTTTTTATTCTTTCTACAATTTAAAAATTGAATACACAACACAATAAGAATTACAAACACAATCAGAGAATCACTAGTTAAATTAAAAGAAGGAAAACTAATAACATTGTGTGTTTGTTTGTTATTTAAATGATTCCATGATTTATACAATATTTCTTTTAATTTCATACTGTTATAGGTTCTCTCGTTCGGTTGCAATTTGTTTTTTATTTTAATTTACAATATAATTCAAAACTAATGTTATTCATCATATTCAGTTTTATTACAATAATTTAAACTTAAACATATTATGTTTTTATTGAATTTAATTTAAAGTAATGCATAAATACCAATTTTATTCATTCTCAATTGCAAACATGTAATTTAATAGTAATCCATTTGAATTATACCCTAACATGCTAGCTAATTTCATTACGATGATATTATATTCTCTGTGTCTCTATTGTTTTCCATACCATTCACATAAATAATATTTTAAGTAAATTACTAAATAATCAAAAGAAGAATGATTTCTTTATTTTTAGTTTTGCTTTTTTGTTTGTTTCTGTTTAGCAAGAAAGAAATTATAGATTTAAACAGAACTAATATAAAGAAAAAAATCAAAATTAAACAAATTATGAGTAACAATTACATTATGCCCGCAATAATATTGTTAAATTTCTTTTTATGTCTAATTTAATGTTATTAATAATTTTCTTATTCATTTTTCCTTATTAAATCATTCAATTTTTCTTTATAGTTTCATTCATAATTTATATTTTTTAATTTTTATTAACTCAATTCTTTCATTTGAGAGAGAAAAACAAAATCAATTTTCTTTAATAGTTTTCTTTTTTTTTTTTTTAATNTTAATGTTATTAATAATTTTCTTATTCATTTTTCCTTATTAAATCATTCAATTTTTCTTTATAGTTTCATTCATAATTTATATTTTTTAATTTTTATTAACTCAATTCTTTCATTTGAGAGAGAAAAACAAAATCAATTTTACTTTAATAGTTTTCTTTTTTTTTTTTTAATGAATTCTTATATATCCAAATAATTTTTGTTTTATATGCTTGAATATATATAAACGTCTTATTTATTTATATTTATGTAAGTTGCTAATAGTAAATTATGTATGTGTGTGTGTATTTTATATTCATTTTTTTTTTCTTCTGGGGTCACGACACTAAATAGTCCACCTTTTCATTACATGTAATTCTGTATTCTTAATAGTGGAATGCGATTTTAATATTCCTTTTTTGCTTCATTTCATCTCAATGCAATTATTTCGAAAATTTGTTATTCAATTTATAATTTTTTATTATTCTTTTATTTTGTATAGTTGATTTTCGTAGATCACCATTTTTTGTTTGTTTTTATTTTTTTTAGAAGATAATGGTATGTTCACACTAAATTGTATTCCTTTAAATTTGACTGCAATATTGTATCTTTAACTGCAGCGAACACAAATCGTATATTTTCCGTATCTAAAATATAGAACAAACATTATTAGTAAATATTCACAATAAAGAGTCATTCAAAATGGTTTAAATCATAAAGCAAAACAAATGAAATCACGATACAATTAAATTAAAAACAATTAACTTTTTATTTATGTTTTTCAATTTTTATTCATAAATAATTGTTAGTAATAGTCAAATAAAAGGATATTTTAAATAAATTAAATTCAAATGATATTAAGCCAAATTAAATTCTTTTAATGCTGATTGCATTATAGTATCCTTGACGGCACAAAACACAAGTTTTATATTTTCTGTATCTTTTTAAGTTCATTTGATAAATAACATAACGTATTAATGTTGTTGTAACACAAAACACCATACAGTTTAATCCAAAATTTTGAAATATCATGCATGCATTAATAAAAATAGTTTGTTAAATAAAAGAAAACAATCAAAAACGATTAGTTTGAAATTAAAACAGTTTAAAATTGTAATAAAACTCAAGTTTACATCCACATTAAGCTCGACCAGTTAAGCCCACTAGAGTTTGCATCATTACACAAAACTCGGTACAAATAAAACAAAGATGTTAATAGTGAGCTTAGGACTAAATTAAAAAAAAAAACTGATAATTTACTTATAGAGCGATTACCTGTTGCACATGTAAAATGTGAATAGATTATCTTTTCTGAATCAGGATTTAAATCCACAAACATACGTAATATAAACTCTCTGGCAGCGATTGCGTCTCTTTGGGGCCCTAAATTTTGTATTTTTTGGAAATCAAGATAAGCATTGAATTAGCATTACTACACAATTCTAGCATTTATAGATGATTAAAATAATTCATAATTGGGATCCTGAACAAATCGAATGAAATCAAATGTTGCAAATTTATTGGCCTAGCCATTACAAACTACAGCCAATCGAGTACAGTGTCTAAAAATTATTGAATAAGTTTTAAAACCTGTTGCAACTGTAAAATGTGAATAACACATTCGATCTGGATCTGGATTACATGCTAAATATAATTTTAAAATGAATTCTTTTGCTGGTTTATCTTCTAGTTTTGGTCCTTCAGTTTCATTGACGAATCGAATAAATCAATAATTGTTCGATTAGATAAATCCACGTCGCATATATAAATAGTGAATGAAAATAAAAACTTACCCTCATATTCAGGAAAATAATCTACCAGATGTGAATACATAATTTTCTCTTCTAGTAAATCCTTTTTGTTTAAAAATAAAATGACTGATGAATGCTGGAACCACGGATAAGTAATAATAGTCTTGAATAAAGCTTTTGATTCTTCCATTCGATTCTAGAAAGAGAATAAATACATAATTTGAAGTCAAATGATTTAGTAAACTAATTGATGTAATTACCTCATTTTCTGACTCAAATAGAATTTGATCATATTCAGACAATGCTACCAAGAAAATGATTGAAGTTACATTTTCAAAGCAATGGATCCATTTCCTTCTTTCAGATCGCTGTCCTCCTACATCCACCATTCTAGATTATGGATTAGAATAACAAAATAAATAAATGAGAATCGATTAGTCACAATTTTAAATTTGTTAATACGGTGAGTGTTGATTAAAAGCAAACAACACTAAAATTATAATGAAAAATAGTTAACTCATGCTTGGTTTTAATATCACCTTAAACAATCATAAATGAAGTATATAATTTGAAGAGTAATTTAATGAATTTGCACACAGCACATCTAACACATATATAAACTGATGAATAATGAGAAGATAAAACAATTCACAACATAAATGAAAACATAGTTAAGCAAAATGTTTCTGATAATTGTTTTTTTTTTCTTAAATCGAATGGATAATTCAAAGCTTGATTGATGAACGGAGGGGCATTGACTGGCAATATTTACATTGATCCTTTTTTTGGGACGAACTGGTATATTTGATTTAGCTTAAAATACAATATCAGATAATTAAATAGCTATAATTAGCATTTACTATTTCCAGAACTAATCCTGTACAACTTTTTAAATTTCTTTATAATAAATGAATAGAGTAATTGTATTTGTTAAAAGGTTGCTGTTATGGTCTGTATATGGTCTTTAAACTACCTAAAGACAATTTTGTTTTAGGTTTACTTGAAATACCTAAAAACAATGTTGTCCAGATCAAATGGATATTCAATAATACCCGTTGTTGGAGCACGAGCTCTTAGGATATCTTGTTCTGTTGGCAAATAATCAGCGGATTCAATACGTTCCAAATCTGATAGGTAACTGAATGTGTAAATTAAAAATAATTAATTAATATTAGTGTGTTGTTAAAATTTTTTAATAGAAACAAAATTTTCTTTTAACAGAACAGTTTGTATTCGCTCATTTAAACATTTTGTTCGTTTCAGTCCCAAAGTGTTTTTCATTTTTTTTTTTTTGCAGTTTTAACAACGATGTGATTTATGTATTGTTCAGATTTTTCTATTTATTTTTGATGTCGACTCTGCTATTCAGACGGGTTTATGATCATTATAGAATGTATGCAAAATTAATAACGACGCGCATGCAAATTGATAACATTTATATTCAATGATGGTTAGTCACAAATTATTGTATATCGATCGTACACACAACCAGTATACCGTTGAATTATGATCCCTTAATACGATTGATCTTATTAGAATATTAGTCACAGATACCCCAATAAATTAATAGTTATACATTTACCAAATTGTATTAAGTATATATTATGAGTAAATAATTATTTGAAATAAATTATATATATATGCGCAAAATAACACATAAAACATAATTGCCATATAAAAAATGCAGAAATCCACGTAAAAGTAAATTAATTTTAAATAGAGAAAAGTACTAAAAGTCATTCCCAATTTAATAAAACAATATTCATTAATTGTTGTTGTTGTTTTATAGACTATACCTAAACCGAATTTCCTCTAAATCGAATGGATATTCAATAATCCCTGTTGTGGGTACACGAACACGAAGTATATCTTGCTCAGTAGGAAGATAATTTGGAGCAGCGACACGATCAATTTCCATTAGATAACTAATTTTTTATATGTGGAAATAAACAAAAAAAAAATATATGGAAAATATAAACCATTTTAAATATTATTCGGTCAAATGAATATCATAAACAATATTAATTGGTTCTCATTCGTTTCATTAAGATTTTTCTGAAACCATGTACGAAGGTTTTTATATTCTAAATATTATAAATTGTATTTTCTAATTAACACTTTGGCCTGAAATTAGAAGACAAAAAAATCTATTCAACAAAGGTGAATTTTAAAATATTTTCTTACTATTTGGCAGAATCAGTCAATTGATATTCTCGTCGTCTATCATAACATTCTTGTATTCCAGTATCAGCCCACAAATCTTTAATAGCCTGAACATAAGGTGGTTCAAATGCAGTTACTGTTTCAAAATCAACGCCTCTAACCAGTTCAGCATTATCCTAGAATTTTCGTTTTAATTAAAATCAATTAACAAATTATTAAAAACGTTTTGGCTAAATAATATTTCATAATTTTATTTGCATTACACTTACCGTATTTTGTGGTGAACTATATTGAATTTTAAGTAAATCCATAGCTCTTATCATTGATTGCATTGCCATAAAAATATTTTGATAGACCAATTTTATGAAACCACGTTTATCTTCATCTGAATAACCACTCCCGTGGATAATTCGCATCTGTTTAATAAATGTTGATTTTCCCGATTCACCAGTACCTGCAAGTTACACGAAAAATAAATTACAATTAGTTGAATTATTTTCATTCTATATCTCAAGTAGATGAAAATAAAAAAATAAAATTCATTCATACAATCATTAGTGTGTTTTCAGTGTAATTGTCGAAGACTCATGAGGTTAAAGTATACAGTTTTATTATTCTATATAATTGATAATTCAATGAACCCAAGAGTTGCGCAGATTATTTTTAAATTAACAAAAATTGAATTGTAATAAATTTAATACTTCATGTATTTTATTAAGTAAAATCCATGAAATAATTATTATAGAGATTTTGATTGTCTATTGATTGTTCAAGTCAATATTGATAGTAATAATTTAAGTTCAGATCACGTCTAATAAAATTCTTCTCATTAATAGTTAATACCATCATATCGTTGAAGTTCAACATTCTTTGCTCTCCTATTGGCATTTCGTTTTTTATTCTTTTGACAGTACTATGATTTCTGAATGCCGACATTGGAATATAACACGAAATGATTGTGTTTTTTGAGTAATTCTTTTTTTTTGCTGTTCGTTGGTTGCCAATATTAATGGATTATTTCTTATGAATGGACCAAATAAACAAAAAGTGTAACTGCATATAAGCTTGAACCAACATAGAAAAAAGAAATCTACATATTGAATCTAACACAGTTCAAGGAGAGAAATGGTTCTTTTTGGCGAAAAATCGGTAATACGCAAGTCACAATATTTATACATTTCGGGGGAAACAAAATTTGTGTTATACTCGTTATCATATCGTTCGATTCTACATTTACCGACATCCGAATGGAACATATTCAATCATACACGTTTCTCCAGATGCTAGTTGGAAAATTAGTTGCATCCATTGCCGGACTAGACAATCAACTCCTTTATATTATATAGAACACGAGTCCTTTCTTGTTTCTGTTTTTTTCACCCATTTCTCATATTCCAGTCAGTTGAACAGAGAAAATGCAATGGTCCTAATTAGATCAATATATTTTTGCAAGTGGTAGACGTATATACTTAATTGACTGCCATAAGATTTATATCCTTATTGATTATATTTCATGGTACCCAGAAGTAATCAATTGAGTTATAATTAAATTTAAAATATTTTCCTATTTATTTATGGAAATTGCAGTCATAGAAACGAGAAAGTTATATTTTTATGAATGAATTCTACATAACATACATATGCATAACATTGAATCGTTATGAAAGTTTTCCTCTTAGAAAACTCGCCAACGAGATTCATTCCAATTTTCACGAAGCATTCCAACGTATTTTAATATTATAATAATTAACTTGTGTTGAGTAATTATGATACATTAGATTACAATTTACTGCATAAGTGACGAATTAACTCAAATTTCAGGTGTACTTGGAATTTATATTTGTTAAACGTATTTACAGTTATCATTAGATTACTGCAAGTAACAACGAATAGGTTACAATTGTAATCTAATTTTATAAAACTGAATTATCATTATGTGTTTACTTTTCGATTCAGATGTGAACTACTCTATTCGTTTAATTCAGATTCAGAGTAATATTAGTATAATTACTTCATAGTACAGTACAAATATATATAATTGAGATATTTTTAATAGTGGAATAACACTTACCAAGCAATAGAAGTTTAAGTTCACGTCGGGCATCCCGTTTATCCCGACGTAACTGTCTTTCTATTTCCTGATTGATTCGTTTCTGTTCTTTAGCTTCTTCTGATAAACAGCACTCCATATTGAGGCTATTTCTATTCACACTCTCTGGTCTCAAATTAACAATTAACTAAAGTAGATCGATATCAGGTTTCGAAACGGTTTTTTCACTATACACTTATGTGAATCAAATCCATTAACAGTGTTTACATGCATATAAAAGTCCCCTAAAGTTAAACTGTATAGTATTTGCTCTTAATATTCTGCTTTAATCTGTTTGTATTCTTCTTTTTTTTATATCAGAGCACACACAAAATCACTATTTCAATTACATTTAATTTAAATTACACACTATAAATGATCTATTCACGTGATTTATTCATGTTAACACAATCCTTTATTTATTTGATTTTTAGTTGTGTTTTTATTCTTTCTTTTTTTTATTAATCCTTTTTGGGTACAAGTTTATCTCACTAGTTGGAGTACACCTAACTTTATGGCATCTGTATTCTCCTTATTAGTTTTTGTAATCCAAAATGATCGTATCTCGTAAGCACACACACACACTCAACTGCAATATATAAAATTATGATCAGCTTATCAGATGCAGCATCATTTCATTCCGTTCCACCATAATATTCCAATCATAAGGATCGTATTAAAAAAGGACCTGAAATTACAATTAAAAAATATTGAAATATTTTAGATAAATGTTAATTGTTTTCATAGTGATGTATTGTGGCTAAACACAAAATGGATAATTTTTTTACTTCCACATTAGATAATCACAGTCGAATCAGTTTGAAATCTTAAGTTTACAGATGAATAAACTAGTCTCTCTCTCTGATTAATAAGAGAATTTTTTTTTTTGTATAAATGTGATGTGTGTCGGTACATAATAGTTACTAACAATAATCAATGTTTAAACACATGTCGACTAAAACGACGATTTACTTTAGAAATAAAAAATAATAGTGTTTGAACAGAGTGAAATAAAAAAGATTAATATAAGAAAACTTCTATTTAATACTATTTAATATTTCAAGACTCTCTGGAAATTCTTTTCAAAATAGTTATATTAAATTGTGTAAAATTCACTCATCGCCAAAACCAATTGATTATGTGGTGTTATTTCTAATCTCAAATACCAAAAAAAAAAAATAATATGAGAGAAAATAAATACCTTTAGCTTCTTTCTCTTAGAAAAAATATAATTAAATTGAAAATGTTTACAATTCAAGAATGCCTTTTATATAGACGCGAAAAGCCTCATACACACTGTTTTTACCGAATGTATCAAATATATTCAAAATCGTTCGATTCGTGTGTAAATGGATTCGAATTGGTCTCATCATAAGTTTTTTAATGTATCGTGGCCGCGAGCGCAAATTATTCACCGTATTTACGACTTTAATTTAATTACCACATTTTACTAAGAGATAGGGAATATGTAGTACAATTATCATTAGGGTTGTAAAGTCAGAGACAGAGAATATAATTTAATATGTATACGGTATTTGTCACCACTTGGTTTTATTTATTTTTTTCTACTGTGTGACCATTCCAATTCCTCCATATTTTCCATTCGGTGTATGGTGTTTTATGTTTTACTTTTTTTATTTCTCTCACTCTGATTTACTCAAGGCCATACAAATTCTTTTGACCATCAAAATTCTAGGAGATAGGAACTTTCAGTTGTAGTTTTTCATAATTTTTTTTGTTGTTTTTGCCGAAACATTAATCTTTCCACTATCGGTAAAGATACAACAACAACAACAACAACAATGTTAGACTACAACAACAGAAAATAGATTATAGTAACAAACCATAGAAAACGTTCCCCTTTTTATCTCCGAATTAACAAAATTCACTTTCAGCTATCCGCTGCATTTACACCGGCCACAGTGAGAGTATTGATTAATCAGACAGAGATTGCATTCATTCATTCAAGCACAAAATGTGTTAGCCCATAGAATCTATTGAATCAACCGATTCAGATAGGATTCATGAACTCATCTCGTCATTTTACTCGTTCAGTGTATCAAACTGAATTGATTCTGTACACTTTTTTGTTTCAATTTAACGAAATAATGAAACTAACAAAAATAAAAATTAACTTTACAATCGTAGAACCAGATATCTAATGTTTAGAGATTTTGATCAAATGAGAAGTATTAACAAAAAAAAATTTTGTGTATTACTTACATACATTCATACATACATGTACGGCTGGAGAAACGGTAGTGAAATGCAAAGTTATAAATAAATTGGAGTCGTCAATAAATCCGTGTCGTTTCCGTAGACCACCAATGCCTGTCCTAAGCAATGTTGATTTTTTTATTTCATTCGTTTCGGGAAAAAAAAAAGAATTAAACTTTTTTTTTTTTGCTCGCTCTTTGTTTTCTTTTCCCCCAAAATAATGATGATTGTTTAAATTATATTTCTTTTTTTTTTATCGTTTTGTATTACGGATTCTTTAATATTTGGTTAAAGAAATTGTATATTATTTAAACCGTATCATTAACAAGAAAGAAAACTTATCGGTTCGACGAAAGGCAAAAAAATAAAAAAACTTGCACTAATCATAGAATGGTAATACGGTGCTGCTGCATTGATTGGGTGTTGGGGGGTCTTAGAACCGAATTGCTTACAGTTGATATTCCTTGGGAATGGGTTATATCCAGATACTGTATAAAACACTATCAAATAGCTATTTCGTATGCTTTAATCCAATTTATACTAGTCCAGCTAGCTGACTTAATTGATGGCCAACTCCGAAAATAATGTTTTTCCTAATGTTAGATTCGTCAATTTACAATCAAACTAGGCAGTAGATTATGTGTACATTTGGACGGGGCGAGGCCCAAAGTTTTTCACTTTGCTTTTCTTTCACTTGACGTCCCGGTTTGGCCAAAGTGTTTTTGGCTTGCACAACTTAAACACTACAAATTTGCCACTTGTACCTATTCCTCAAGAATCTCGTACACCCCAACAGACGGTATCCATTACTTTTAGTATGTTGGGGTGTTTTAAAAACTACTTTTTCTAATTTTCAAAAACGAAATCAAATGACGAAAGGCCGCACACAAATGGCGGAAATGGCGGAACGTCAAATTATTTTAATCGGTGTTGCCAAGAGTCTGATTAGACAAAATGATTGTTGTACCAATTGGAGATTATTCCAGTATGCAGATTGGGACTGTATAACATTTTAGCTGATCTCTAACACATTATAACATCAATGTGTCGTTAAGTTATCATAAAAACCAATTTAGATGATTATTTATCTTCAGAATATTGAAAATGTATGCCATTTACTTCATATTTCTATTAATGGTGACGTAGAAACGTTGTAATTACAGTTAACTGTTATCGATAATGCAGATCTGTCCCAAGTCTGATCAAAATTCATTCATTTTATCTTTCTCACATCCAATCAATCAATTAATTTGATCCCAAGTATGAATCAGTTCAAATAATTGAAATTAGTAGAATCGTTTGTTTATCACCTTGATATTTGTTGTCTATTCACTAGTGTCATTTGCAAGTAGGATAAGTAGTTCAATGTTAGCAATATCGGAAAGCCCTCAAACAAGAAACCCAGCCACATAAGAAGCCATGTAACTTCATGTAACGAACATGGAAAATCCGATTAGTTTAAAATTTCACATTAACGAATTTGATTGTTTGTATTTATGGTTCGACAAAAATTCATGGAACATAATACACCGTTGTGTGTTGGTCAAGGAAATACCTTCTCATGGCAGTGTCACAAGTGGAGAATACCGAACAACAGATTTTCATTCAGAGATATTCAATTGTATTGGACAGTGGAGTAATAATAACGGACTCTCGGTTATTTCCAACATATTAATTTATTAACTTAATTGGCACCAGGTATAATATACAATATATCATCAGTTTAACAATAACATATTGAAGCATTCAATCTAATTATGAGTAAATCTATCCTATTAAAATCCAAATAATAAAGTTTCAACTGTATAACATCATCTGTTGAAGTTCTTTTATGTAACATAAAAATTAACAGACACAGGAAACTGTGTATTTATTTCTAATTAGACAATATACGAAAGAAAAAAAGGAAATCAATAGAGGGACGGTTCTTCACAATTTGGAAGCATATTCATGACTACTCATATAATTGGATTAAAACGATTTAAATTCCCGTTAACTGTTAACATGCAGATAGAGAAGAAAAAAAACTATCTATCTAATTTATTTTGATTATTATGAATTATAATGGATTTATTTTAATGCCACTGGAATCAATAGACCGTTGTCCCATTATCATATTAATTCAACTATATAATGTAACTCCTTTCACTGAATCTCTAAAAGAATTTTTAAATTAACATTTTGCGACGCCATAGAGATAAGAGCTTCTTCTTTTTGTTAAATTTTAATTAACTACAACTTTCATTTTCATGTTAATTTGATCTAAAACACAAGGCACAAAATTTTGACTGTTTCTTCATAATTTTAATGTTTTTTGTTTTAACAATACGCAATTTTGTTTATTTTTTACATTCATTCTTATAAGTACATGATATCATTATTACAAATTATCATGTACAAGTAATGTTGTATGTTACATAATTAGATTAATGCGATTTTTTATTCACTTAGACCTGGTTAATCAATTGTCGACTGACAAGTAGTTTTTATGCTTCTTTTCTTTTATATTTTAAATTTTATTTCATCTCTAAAGTAAAATTTTTATGATCTCTTGTCTAAAAAAAAAAACTTGTGTTATCTACTACTCGTCTCTCCCATAATTTGATTAGTTCTAATTAATTAAATTGCATCATATATTAAATACATAAAATTATGATGATGTGTGTGTATGATTTTTTTCATTTTTCATTTTTAGTTTAAAATAATGATTATTAACTTTTTACATTATAAATATTATTAACAAGGGATTTAATTATACATTAAAAATAATATTATAACGATGAAACAAAAGAAAATTATATGAATTATATATTGATGTTTGTTGCTGTTTTTTTTTTCAAATTATATTATTATGATTGTATGTCGCTTATACACATAATAGACGGACACTTTTTTTGTTTATTATAATTGTTCAAAATCTCATTCTAATGTACTTGTTGATCGAGTTAACCTTCTTATTTATAATAATAGGTGACCCTAAACTCCATTTTTTTTAAATAAAATTGATGGTTAAAAAATTGTTAATTGTTGGATTAACAATTGAATAAACTAAAAACACATACTGATTATGAAATGCATTAAACGTGTGTTCCATTCGTTAATCATCCGTATTACGAATATTTAGGAGTTTTGAAAGCTGCCTATTTAGTGTTTTAATGTTACTGTTCTATCCGTAATGAACAATATCGTTTGTTAGCATTATACGCATTAAATTTATATTATATTGTCTGTTTATAATGGCTTTGTGAAATTGGCTGGGAATAGACCTTTCTCTAATGAGTTTTCTTTGACGCCCATCAACCATCCTTCCTCCTAAAATGTTTCAATATTTCAAAAATTAATGAACAATAAATTCAAATTGATTACATTCCCACTATACCTGATCCTCTGGATCATCGTATTCTATAACACGAATAATATCGCCAACATCAAAACTCAATTCGTCCGCATCTTCTTTTACATAACGATAAGTTGCCTTAACACGATACATTACACCCGGTGGTAATTCCTCAGAAGCTGCATCTAAAATTAATTAAACTCATTAAAAATCATAAAGGTCACACAATAATTAGAGATCCCTTAACCAAAACAAATTGTATTTGAGATGTATTCATATAATATATTTCTAATAACAGACAGATCAACATTATTTCACTACAGAGAATTTAGTAACATATAATAAAAAAACCTTGACCATCAAATACTACTTATTGTTGTTCTTTTAATGGAATGAATGTTAATTTTAAAATGATGATAAAACATTTTATAACAAAATAAAAACGACATGTAACACAATCATACAAAAACGAAAATATAAAACAATATTGTGTGATGAAATTTATCAAAAAAAAATAATAATTAAAATTTAAACATCTTTGAATCCAATTATTGTGGACGCGAATAATGTTTGTTTGTTTTTTTTGATTTAAAGCATAAAGACGCTACATTTTCTTAATGAAAATTTACCTTTGGTTTGCGGTTGCGATACAGGCAGCTGATCAGTTTCATTTGCTAGGACATTGCCATGCATGTTACTTGGTTTAGCATCTATTGAGTTTCCATTAATTGGAGCGATTACATTTTCTGCAACCGTTTTATTAACACCATTCGTATCTGGTGTAATAATATTGGCGTTAGTATTATTTTGATCAGTTTCATTTAATGTTTTAGCGTTATTTTGGCCAGATTCTTCACCATTGATGGCATTTGATGTATCCGCTTTACTAATTGTTTCATTTGAATTATCCATTGAATTATCAGCTGGCGTTGATGGATCTGGTTCAATGTTTGATGACGAACTAAATGATTTAATTGTATCATCCGCCTTTGAAGGTGGCGGTGAATCAGGACTGGGAGATGATGATGACGCTATAAAACACGAAAAGTCAAGAAAAAAAAAAACACAATATTTCACACTACATGCTCATTGATTGATCTGATGGCATCTTAATATTTATGCATTTCAATTGGATTCCATGATTATTTCTCTTCCCCAAAATAGAACGGTTGATGAATTTTGACAAAATTTTGCTTAATTACTGATGCTTTTTTTTATTTTTTTTGTATTGTGTTGGTTCATAAATGAATATGCAATCTTCATTCTATCGAATTGATGATATACAAAACAAATGTTCATTGAGCAAAAAGCAGTGATCACATTAGCGATCATACATTAAATCACATTTAACAGTGTAAAATCAATAAAGTGGCTCAAATCAGTTTGATATGTCACTTTTAAACGATTTAAAAAGCCATTAATTAGTTAATCAAAGAATATTTTGGATTATGATTTAGTGGACAGACAAAACTTAATTTTAATGTGCACAATTACAATTTAAAAATAAATAACATTGCGGTTACTTTAAATCTAAAATATTTACAAATAATGGCAATGGGCACTTGTATAAAAGGGTACACAATACATTAAGCCAGGGGAATTAGAATAATTAATATACAGCCAATATATATATAAGAATTAAATAATAAAATAAATTAAAATATGAAATTTATGAGACATTTATGAAATAGTTGAAATATTTAACAAAGATTTACTGTACACAACAATTCAATTACAATCGTATTGAAAATTGTTTAAAGGCAAGGAAACAAAATAGAAAACAGTGAATTTTATAATTGGAATTGTTTTTTTTTTTTTTTTTGTATAGAATCGTTAAATGGGCAATTAACAAATAATGTTAGAATGTTTTACAACTTAATGGATTCACTTACGATTGTTATTATTTGTGATGCCCGAAGAACCGTTCGTATTAGTGTAACTATTATTAACGGCTGATGAATTATTTGCGTTCATTTTCAATGGAGATTGCACCGGACTCATTGAGTTGCCTAATATTTTAAGCGATTATCCAAATGATTATTTGTTTTTGTTTTGTTCGTGTTTTTTTATCAATCGATGAACAATTATTTTTTTATTTTAAAATTCAATAGATCATTAGAATAGTTTAATTACCTGTAATTTTCTTAATCGTGTATGAACCTCGCTGAGAATCTGTTGCCAATTTATCAACGATTGCTTCCAGTTCCGAGTAAATCTAAAAACAAATCAAAAGGAACCAATTGATAATAATTGCCAAAACAGTTTTTGATTAACTGTAAATTCAATTAATACCTTTGATGTTTCATTATGAAATACTTGTTCGGACGCAAACAGTGTCTGTAGATTTGTCACTAAAAATAATATTCTTGAATCATGAAGTGCTGGCAATTCATCATGTAATTCAGTGTTGAGCAATTCATATGTACGACGGGCTTCATCTAACTGTTCACGACCCTTCGTTATCTAAAATAGAAAATGTCAATTCATAGAATTCTATTAAGTGAAAGATTTAATAAAAATATTAAATTACCTTGACATCGTCTTTACGTTTGGTCGCATTTGCTTGTAAATTTTGGAACGAATGCCTCTGACTGTCATAATCAATTAATTTCCTATTTCTTTTCTCAATTTTTTTCTAAAAATAATAAAATTATTTGTGAAAATCATTGCTACGGTAAGCAATATCAAATGATTTACTCTCATTTCAGGAAATTGTCCAGTATAGGTATTCAATGGTACCAGTACTTGATCGCCTAACTTATGTGAATAGTCTTGCCATAAGACTTCAATCGCTTGCACTTGAGCATGTAAAACATCTGACCCAGTCCATTGAGTTTCATACACATCGCATATGGCATCCATCAAAGTTTTTGAGGCCGCTTGAACCGCTAAAATAAATCAAATATGGTAACATTAATAATGATACAATTTAAAATAAATCATTGAATTATTCTCCCCCTCTATCCATTCGTAATATGAAATTACCTCTAATGCATCTGATGTAATTATTAAATTCCTTTTGAAGGCGATTTGCACTTCCATTCTGTTGATTAAAATTGGTCAAATGTTCGTCAAAGATCTCATCAGCGGTTCGATCTACCTTCCCCAAATTGTGGAGTAACTACAATTGAAACAAATGTAAAGAACATGAAATATTTATTAATAGAATGTCATTAATAATTGATACAAAAATTGCATTTCAAAACTAAATCAATAATCAATGAATTATTTACTAACTTATGGAATCATATTCGCAATATTTCTAACATAATGTGAGTACTTAATGCCCTTTCTTTCAAACGTCTTTATTTATGTTGTACATTACTTTATAACTTGTCAAGTGGCCAATGAATATATTATTATTATATTTTCGTTCATCTTAAATGTAATTCATAGAAGAAATCTTGTCTAAACAAACTGACGATGACCACATAAATTTTTATGAACTATATGTAGGTAAGTGAAACAGAAAATATGATTTCCCGCATTTATTTTTAGAAATTCATATTGCCGCTTTTTTTTCAATTTCATTTCTCTTTTAGTTTTTTTTTTTGTTAAAAAAGAAACAGAAATTCATAGAAGAAAAATGAAAAGAAAAAAAAAAAAACAAAAAAATTTTTCTTTTTATATGACGTGAAAATGTGAAAAGATGTTCGTTGATTTGTATGTGTTCAGGGAGTTGAGGTCACTCACAATATCACCACAAATCTAAAAATTCACTTGAGAATTTTAAGAAATTCATGAGATGATATTATGAAACTGGTACGTGTTTAGATTCAATTCCGTATTGCGAATCGTCATACACACCACCATATTATTTATAATTTAAAAATCTTATATTATTCTGTATAGAATATTTTAAATGGAACAAAAATGACTTGTTTCTTTTCTATATTTCTCATCAATTCGTAGTATTTTTAAAATTTTAATAACATCAGATGGAAAACATTAAAAATAATTCAATTGTACTTAAAATCATATGCCACACCGTAATTATTTAAAAGAAAAAGAGAACGAAGAATCTAGTCATAATATTGTTTTTATCCAAAATAAACAATATGAAATTATATCTGTTGTATATCGTTGATACGGTATTTTGTGATGTGTGCGGGCTTATTTTAATTCAATTAAATCATAATTTTTATATCATTACATTGCAGAATATTTTATGTGCCTTAAGCCGATATAAATATTCCGATAATTATTTGTTAACAAGCATATTTTATTTGAAATACCGTTTCAAGTGAAAGTGTATTTCATTTAATTTAAATTACTCGAATAGTAGAGAAGAAATGAAAAGAAAAACACTTAAAAATTCATAGTTTAATGAAGAATAATCGGATGAAAACAATCTATAAATGGTTAAATCTAAATTATATGGAAATTAAGAAAATAACAAAATCTCATACAACAACGCAATTGATTACGTCAAAATTGAATATTTTAATGAAAATTAGTCCCCGTGTGTTAATAAATTCATTATACCACAAAATTCAGTACATAAATCATATTGCACATTTAGCATTCTGGTCTCGGTGAATTATTTTTTTTTTTCATTTTGTTTTGTTAAATGTAGAACGATTAGCAATACGGTATTAAACTCTTGGTAAATTAGCGGTATGCCATAAGCCACATAGAACGTAACCAAATTTCTTCATTTTATAATTTCTTAATATACGACATAAGAATACCTTTAAGTTATCTTAGTACTTTACGTCTATTTATTTATTCTAATACCATATTATTATTCAACCTACATATTTTCAGTACGGTATATCATTTTTAATTCGTTCAAAATATAAAAACTCAATCAAATGGATCCCCTGGTAAAAACTCAAATTTTTGTGTTCATTCAATCAAAACCTTATGGATTATACAATTTATTAAAAAATCCCCCCTTTTCAATAGACTTCAAGAAAATGAAATCCATTCAAATTAAATTCGACTTTAATGGTAAATCACATGTAAATAAATAGAATAAACTTATTAATTCTTTTACTCTACCAATCATATTCAGTTATCACGACTAAGTAAAAAGATTTAAAGCACACAACATCTTATATTTTTAATAATAATTAGCATCAATCCAAGTATACATATTGACTTCAATCATACCAAGAATTATGCTGCCATGAAACGTTGAAAAAAAAAAATTAAATATAACATCAACCATAACTTAAGTCCATTACCAAGTGAGACAAGTGCTTTCAGAGACCTGCTCTATCCAATTGGCGTACACATAATAGATTCATGAATTGTGTAATTACATAGTAATTGGAAACGGCATGAGTTCAAATTGAATATGTATGTAATACATATCTTTGGGACTTGTCGTCTCCCGTTGTTGTGAATTAATATGAAATATTCAGTTGTTACTGAATACAGAACAACTCCATTGAACACAAAACCAAAAAAAAAAATGAGTAATGAAATATTAAATTAGCAGCATAGATGCATATATGGTTCAGTAAACATATTCAACAACGAAGAGGTGAATGTGCAATTTTATGTATTGTATTATGTGGTGTTGGCCCACATTTAATCTGCATTATAATATTCTTTTGTGTGCATGGTATTAAGGTGTTTTCCCACTTCATCTATTGAATACCATTTTAATTTGGAATAATATTCATACATCAACGCGAATAGGCTTAGAGTTCAATCTGAACTCTATACACTCTTGTACATAAAAGCACTGAAGATTATGTTTATTTTAAACATCATTTATATTCAATTTTTGCCTCTATTTATTCCAATTTCAATTAGTCGAGAGATTAGAGTAGTGAGAAAATGGGTAAGTTTGTCCACCTGACATAAATGTTTACAGCACACACATGATTGTGTGTATATTTTGCCGTCTTATGATTTTCGCATACATAATTTTAATATGCGTATTTTAATTCTATGCTAAAAAATTTTAGGTGTGTAAAAGAAAATCCGTTTTTTTTTGTTTGCGAAAAAGAAAAAAAATAATTATTTGCTTTAATACGGTGGAGATTATCAAATCTTTTAAGAAAAATTTTGTTTCTATAAATAAGAATTGGGGATAAAGTGTTTTCATGATTTCCTGACTGATTCAGAGACATTTGAATTTGAAAATCCCATAGATTCTAGAAGTCAAGTGTTCACATATACAAGATATTACAAGGTTTTTAAATTTTCTTGATGAGATGTACCACAAGTCTGTGGACGATTCTGTAACTATAATTGAAGATTTAGTTTTTAATTTTTTTTTTTGCTTCTTTTACACAGAATAAAATACACAGCTATGATTATTTAAATTTTGACTGCAAAACATATTTATATGTGGGAAACATTACTAATTGTTATGCAATCATAATCAAGTACAGTGTCTAGAGTTTTGTTACTCATTGTATCTATTTGAACTTGTATACAATGTAGCTGACACAATGATTGAATCATGATAACATTTTGCTCTATAGTTTATTTGCATTAAACATCCAAATTTCTAGTGGATTTTATCTTATAAATTTTCCATTTATTAAAATTGGTAACAGTACAGAAAAAAAAATCTCAGCTGTTCCATGATAAAAATCATTGTTCATATTCTCTCATTAGTGGCGTTTTCATATTCATCTGAGAATTAAGGTGATAATTTCAGACACTCGTTTGCACAATACAATCAAAACGTTTTTTTTTTTCATCTTGTAAAATTCACACACAAAGATATTTAAAAGTCACATGATCAGACTACAGAACGAAGTAATTAAGTTTCAAAAAAAATAAGAAACGAAGTAATTAATAATTACGTATTTCCTTCTAATGACTATCATCTCATTGAATCAAAGAGAAAAAACACAAAATTGCAATTCTACACTAGAGCAACGTAACCGAAGTTTATTAAAGAAAACCCAATATGATTATTTAATTAATACGATTATACAACGCCTCTTTAAGAATTTTAATAAATTTAAAATAATTGAAATGGATATACACAAAAATTGAATTGGTTTTGCCACAACAACAGGTTTCTTTTATACAAAAATAAAATTAAAAGCAAATCATTTATAAAAACACATACAGTCTGTAATGTAAGCTTAAGTGGCTAAGAATCCAAACGTCTTTTCGAGATAATTTAATGTAAGAAGTTATGGTATTTTGATTTTATTTTAACAAAAAAAAAAGAGAAATAAATTGACTACACATATCGTTTCATTCGGAAATTGAATTCAACTGTACAATCAGTAAACCGGGTTAAAGGAAATATATTTTTTTGATTACATTCTGTAGCACAAATCAAACATTATGAGCGTAAATTGGCAAAGTAAAAAAAAAGATTGAAATGAATCCGGCTGATGGTAAGTAAACAAGGAAATCAAGTGGAAATGTTAACAAGTTATATAGTTGGCTAAAGGCACATCATCATACACTATCAGAAAACCCAGTTTTCAAACATTGACAATGACCTCAATTTAATGAGATGATTGGCAAGAAGAATCTTGAAATTAATAAGAATTTAATAATAAATTTCTCCGACTGTGCTTGATTGAAAACAAAAACCCAACAAACAAAAAAAACAAATCATAATAACTTGGAATTGCATATGCCCAGATAGACAACCAAAATTATATTGTACCTGAACAACAAAAACAGTTGATTAGGAACATCGTGTTTTTGTGAAATCTTTAACAAATGGAACATTGTCTCGGACCGAGTGGCTCACACTCCACATTCATAATTTGAACGTTAATGAAAAAACCTCCGGCCAACTAAATGAAATAAAACTTAATCAACACTCGAGATGATGACCTTCATTTTTATACAATTAATTTGATTTTAAGAGAACAAAATATCATCAGACAAAAGGTTTTAGGCATTAATTGTCAAATTAAGTAATAGAATGGTTATGTAGGTGGATGGTTTATTTTGATATTTGAAACGGTCACGCAATTCCCTCTCTCTCTCTTGTTCTATTGCCGGAATACCATTAAGTATTCCCTCAACGATAACAATAAGAACGTAAAAACAAAACGTAAACATTGTAATTGATGTAATTTCAAATCAACTAATTATTTGTTTGTAGATTTTACTGGTGCTCTTCATTCAACAATTCAAATAGTAAAAAGGATTTTATAGTGGGATTTAGATTTATTAATTGATTCATGAACAATTTATGAAACAGTTCTGGCTTCATACTACACATAAACTATCAGGCTAATTGGATCAAACTACATTTGCTAAATCCGTTTAATTTCCATCAACTATTTCCATTAATTTTTATGTATTCATTACGTGCCAACAACAATACTAAAAATTTTACGAATAAAATATTTTCTTGTTTAAATCCATTGAATGATTATGGAAATTTATGGAATATTTTTAGAATTTCATGTTCCGAATTACATAAGAATGTGTTTACATTATTCGCATAAGAAAATCTTAATGAATTATGGAAATGATAAATAAGAATACCGTTTCAAGTGCAAAATGAATAATAAATAAACTCACATTAGGAAAATAATGGAGACTTTTTAAGTGATAGGTAAGTGATTTTCTATGTAAATTATTAATTGCACTTGTGGTCCCTGGACTAAAGGTAATATCTTAATTATCACATTTAGAGTAAAACTCTAATTAGGTTTTACTCAACAGAAGGACGGATGATAACCATACTATTTCTCTCGTTAATTTCGTTTTTCGTTTTCTGTACGTTTTTCAACAGCAAGTCATAGTATTAATTTCATATTTGTTGATAAGTATCGACTCAATAATTGAGAACGGTTGGATATTACACCGCAATCATTTTACTAAATAATAAATGAGTTTGCTTTATTGTTTTACCGGTTTAAAACAATAACAACAGCCATTATGTTCAACTGAATGAGTACATACAATAATGAAAATTTTTAAATTAAATAATCATCTTAGTACATAACTTATATAATATAGAAGAAAATTACATTAAAACCAAACGACAAAGCATACAATGGGCTTTTTCAAATTTCTTACATACCAAAAAGAAATTGAACTTATAGTTTGTTCAAATTTAATATTATTTTTTCTTTCACAAAACCAAAATAAGAAATTCCATTCAAAACTGGTATGTATGAATTTGGTATAAAATTCATTAACCTTTACCGTTTCCTCTCTAAGTATGTGTGAATACATATCTTTCAATGATTCCGGAGACTTAGACTGATAACATGTACATAAAATTCTTTGAATGCATTATGTTGTTTCACAATAAAAAATAAAAATAAAAAATTAACGTAATTCAACGTTATATTCAACAAATGTAGACAGTAAAGAATTGAATGGTGACTTCTCCAAATGAAACACTTTGAATGTCCCACCATACTTTAACTCATCCGTACATATTGTATATGTATCTTTCAAGCTTTCAAGTGTTAAATCGCTTCATAATTGTGACGTACTTTTATATGTAATTGTATTCAAAAAATAAAAAACAAAATATTTCAATTGGTTTTATGGTGTTTGATTGTATAATATCCAATTTGTAAACATACAATCGCATAAATTTAAATGCAATCTATTATGTTTCCGGCAAAAATTAAAAATAATATAATGAAAATTTCATAAATTTTATTTAAATTCTATTCGATAAATCTATAAAATAAAATTTACTGACGGATTACGGACAAATACAATTGAATTTGATCTATTACTTTTATTTGTATAAGATCATTTGAGTAATAAAACATTGATCATTATGTAGTCAGGTCACCAAATGGTTGAAAAACAGAAATAAAAATGAGTTAAATAACATTAAGCAACTTAATGTGATAATTGCTATGAAACGATTTTAAAACTTTTTTATTCTTCAACAAATTCACGCAGTCTTATTAAAATCTAATAATGGAAATATGGTCTCAACTGGCCTGGTGAATCAATAGTTGGATGTTAAGAAACTTTTAGACGTGTAAGAAAACTGATCATTTTGAGTTCACCGAATTGGTAGAATGGACAATAATGTAAAAAATTTAAATGGTGAAACTACAATTTGGTCGTTTCTTTTTGAATTTTTTTTTTACCAAAAATCTTATGATCGACTCATTTCACGATATATTTGTTATTATATTTGGCCAACAGAAATGTGGGTGAGCTGAGCCAATAATCGTCCTCATATAACCAAATATGGGTATTGTACGGCATTATTTACAGCCCACCTGATTTGGTGACAGCGGTGGTAGACACCTATCTTTAAAAGTAGACGAATAAAATGTTGCCTTTAATATACACCATGTATTAAACATGCGTAAATCAAATCTCTGTTGATTTCAATTAAGTTTTAAAAGTAGAAATGATCAAATAATTGAAGAAATATGGAAATGGTATGCAAATTACAAATTCATTTATACTGATGATGCATCGTAATGTGCATATGATTATCTTTAGTGAGTTTTAAAGCCAACAGGTAGCTGCTATCACTTTGAAGGTAACTTCAATCTTTGTACGCCGGTGAGAAAAAGTTACATACAGAGACCATATTCAATAAGTAATTCCTGTTACTCTCACGCGCACAGTGATCATAGCTCAGCATTCCGCGCACTATGAATTCAGTTGGGTGTACATATATTTTCCTATAATGAAACACATTGAATGTTGGCCCATTCCAACGAGCAATCGAACAATCCGATTATGTTCGTTTGTACTGACCGAATATTAAAATATGTAGCCAGCAGGTGGGTGGATGCCAATAAACTATAGAAAACTCTTAAACTATTTCTCGTTGTGCCCAAGAATACACTGTGATTGTTATATTATTAATAATTTGGTCTCTTTTTGTCGTAGTTTCATACATTTTCGATTAAAAAATTGAAATGAATTGTCATATGAAACATAACTTTAATGTTAACCCGATGGTATTAAAATAAATTTGAATCTGACTGATTGGAAAATGAATTTACAGGAAATTTTGTTGCTATTATTATGAGATTTTGTATTTTTTTTTTATCGCCAGCCAATTTATTTAAAATAATGCACTTCATGGTCATTCCATATTTGAAATTATTTTTTTGTAATTGGAATTGAATCATGTAAAGCCATTGATGCTTTTAGTAAGTTTTTCCATTAAAAAAAAAATTACTCTATTCACGTTTGCGTTATTTTTTCTCTCTCTCGTTGTTCAATGAAACAAATAATGAAAATAAAACACAACACCAACATAGATAAAATAAAATCTATGAGATTGAAATTAAATTATCTTATCAGTTGAAACAATAAAAAAAACCTGGGCTGCTGATCTTGTGAAAATTATGCGACACCGATATTACATAGATTCAACAATAACCTTACATCAGTATAGACAACAAGATAGGAATTTTGCTATCTGGTAAGTACAAATTCAATTAAAATTTTATTTTAAGATCATTATAATCGACACAATCGCATTGGCATAAAATGATGTATCACAACATACATATGCTGTATTTATTGTAATCTTTATTGATGGAATTCATTTAATTGAATTTGATATTAATTATAATTATTTCTCTTTTATATTTTGCGTATACAATTGTGTATTATCGGAGACAAGAGGGTATTTATAAAATTCCATATGAATCAGATTCATAATCTCCCATTGAGGTTTAAAATGATAAGATTGTTGACTGGGTTCTGTATTCCATTTATTATGATAAAACGAATAAAAAAAAAACTTTAATATCATATTGATACTGTTGCTGCCAACATCGGAACAAGCGCATAATTGGTAAATGGAAGGTCACCATTGAAAAACAGAGAAAAAAATGAGCAACAAAATAGTGTATTACCAGATATAAAATGATCAAAATAACCAGGTCGAAATAGAAAGTTTTTGTATTTTTCTTATTTCTTCGTTCCATTTAAATGGCTTTGATTCTATACACCAATCGGTTTAAAATTAAGATTTCACTTATATAATTTCAATCAATATTCGTTTATTAATTCTCATCATATATTGGTGGCTGCGCCAAGTGCATACAAGTTGTTCCATTCAACTGGTTATCGGTGATAAATATGTGTATTTCTTTTTCTTAATTTTCATTTTATATTTAAATTGTAATACTTTGAGGAATCTTAGCAGACAGCCAGAGAGAGAGAGAGAGAGAGAATATGATATTATTATGTGTTGATATTCTGGATTTGCAATGCAACTGCAATTGGTACAGAATTGATCGGTGAAAACTTTGCTAATAATGTGAACTGAATTAAATGAAATGAGATAATTCTAATTGTGTTGATTGATAAAAAGCCAAATGTGAGGATCTGGTCTTGAGCAATTCCTGTNTATGTGTTGATATTCTGGATTTGCAATGCAACTGCAATTGGTACAGAATTGATCGGTGAAAACTTTGCTAATAATGTGAACTGAATTAAATGAAATGAGATAATTCTAATTGTGTTGATTGATAAAAAGCCAAATGTGAGGATCTGGTCTTGAGCAATTCCTGTTCATCAACACATTAGCACACATTTTAGAACGATTACTGCAGTTTTATTTATAAATCTACATGAGCCATTATTCTACCATTCTATTTGGAAACTGAACATATCTTTTTGCCTCTCTGAGTCTGAGTCTCTCTCATACTGTACAGCAGCTAATTTAAACGTATTGAATTTTTCTACATGGGTTTCATTATTCTCTAAGATCTGATCTTTATTTCTTTGGACGACATCGGTGATTTACTAGATTTTATTTTTTAACAACTTGAGCTAATCTATTTTGGTTCACACACGCACTCACACTATAGTTTGAACTCTTTCTGTAATGCAAAGATATGTAAATTAATTCCTTTTATTTTTCATCATCTCGGTATTTGAATAGAATGTCGAGAAATTCTATTTCCACTTATCATTTTCAACAAGTAATTGTACTAGGAAATGGGAAATGAGAAATGGGAACTGACTCTCAGCCTCAGTCACTGATGGACCCTTTCATTCAGCATTTCAGTATTTCAGTGTTTGGTATGCGATGCGACAACTATTTTGATAAAAATCCGTTTGATTGAATGTCCTTTTACAGTGGAATGTGTAATTCGTTTTAATCCTATTGGCACTTGCGATTAATTCTTCACACTTTTGTTAATAGCGAATAATTAATTGAACACTAATCACTTTTAATCCTTTCCCTTGGTGTGGGATTTGAAACGGTGCTACACCATTCAGTACGGTTCCCTTTTGGAGGGAACTTTGTGGGTTGAGGCACACTTACCTTTTCCTTGGCTCGTCCTGTGTGTTTTTGTAGTGATTTAGCAAACATTGAACCCTTGCTTTCGGTCATTTTGTCGGCGAGAAGCACGGAATCACGAAAATACAAATACTCGAACTAAACTTTAGTCGAAGAGAATTCAAGTCGAACTAATGAATTATATGAAGAAGCAGCTACAAATTGTTCAATTTGAATGCGTCGCAACAATGAAAATGAAAAATGGGTGTAAATGG
>JXOR01000751.1:6165-69721 GCA_001014335.1 Coboldia fuscipes
AAAAAAAAAAAAAAAGAAAAATGAAACAACATAACACATTAAATTACGAGATTTTAGTAAACAAAGTGTTAAGCTTAAGGAGAGACACTTCATATACTCATTACTATGTAAATTAAATTTAGGCAATTAGCTATTTGGTGAAGATTAGTTATATTCAAGAATGAGATTCTTTTTTTTTTATTCAATGGTAGTTATTTGTAACCATAATCCAAAACACCTGTAAATATTATTATATAGAATTTTAGTTATATTGATAGACTATTTATTATTATCAATTAAGGTGTAATGTAAAATGTAATCATCTACTTAAACAAAGTATTAAAAACATAATAAGAATCATAAATATTATTTTATTGTGAATGATATAATGGGAATATTTTAATAATTTGAATTTGTTTTTGATCATTCATTGTCAATTGGTAATTAAGAAGAATTAGGTCAATGCATCATTATCGGGATTACATATAGAATTGATATCGATACCGACATCTCATAATGTTAATACGTATATTATAATATTGTTTTTAAGACAAGTTCAATAGACTCTTGAATTTATAATAAATGAAATACAAGAAGCTGAATTCGGCTTCATTTAAACAAGTACTATGCAATAAATTATTATTATGGAACAGTAATACAAAATATGAAAAAAGACATGATTCTTTTCCTATAAAATTAAACTTTTGTTTTTCAGATGGAAATTTCTTAACAGTTTGTGAACAAAAAATTTAAAATTCCCATGATGGATAATTATTCATTGTTTTGTATTCAGAAAAAATATTGAATTCTTGATAACAATGAATCTTATTCTTAATTGATCTACATTTATTTGTGTATTCCTTAGTTAATCATCTCATTTTAAGTGTTTCAGTACAGTGTTGTATGTGCACAAGATCACGATCGATTTTCGTGAATTTCTCTCTTAGGATCGTCATAATATCATGGTTAGCTATGGATGCTGTTCTTTATGGATGATACTCTTGTAACAATGTTTAAAAATTAGTGTTGCTTTTTTTCTGTTATAAAATAAATATTTAGATAATTAGTGCACATCAATAATATATTATGGCCTATTTGGTCGCACGGTAGAATTTGTTAAGACAATACATGTGAAGGCTGAGGCCATCTCATCCGTGTAAGGTAATTATCAATTGCGATGTTTCCAACACAGAACAAAAAACTGTAGATTACGATCACTCATTTAACGTTGAATTTATTTGATGATAGAACTTCTCATAAATTCATGCGATGCCGATATATTGATTATGTGTTATGTGCACGAGTGAGTGTACGTTGGAAAATTTCTATGGATTTTGTCAATACATCATTAAATGTATCGATTTATTACCACTCTAGTGATGAGTTGAATTAGACTGATTCTTAAATTTTGTGGCACATTTTCCCAAGACACACGGAAACAGTTTTCTTATGAAAATTTTCATACTACAACACTGTCTGAAAATACAAATTCTCTTTTTGATTCAATTTTCTCCACGTAATTTTCTTCAATGGAGGAGATGAAAATTCAAGTCTTCTTTTTTTTTTTTCATAAACAGCAATGATTGGCGTCGGCACAGATCAAAAAGAATTTTTAGTTCAATTGCAATTCAATATTAAAAAATTAAGACGTTTATAAAGAAATTATGATTCTTAACTGAATTTTAATTTTTATATCGAGACCAACATAATTTTTTATCTGATTTATGATACATGCGAACTAATATTAATAAGAAAAGTTCACATATAAATTAAATGTATTAGTATAGGTATGAATTTTCTAACGTGAAACTGATGAGATTGTGCAATTTCTTCATGACCGGCGACGACTCTGTCGATGAATATTCGTACATTATTTTTAGACATTATTTCTTTTGATCCATCAAAAATATGTATTAAATGAAATACACTCTTTCAGATTTCACTCTATCCCAAGTTGTACAGATTTTCCGCAAATAAATCCAGACGGTTAATCAAAGGTTGTTTAGATTTTTTTTCTTATTCCTGATGGCACTAAATTATTTATCATCGATTGAATGATTTTTTGCACCCAATTTGATTTGTGCAGAAGATTTTCACGTATTCATTGTGGCCTTTGATATTTATTCCCAAACATTACGGTGAATATCTAAGATCTTTATTCAATTGAATATTCGTTTGAATTTGATATGTGCATAACATAAACCATCATCGATTCATATTTAACATATCTTCATTTGATTATATCATGTTCTAAGATTAATTTGCATACAATTTTTTTTATTTCGCAAAAATATAAAAACCATACGTGTATCCAATTGGTATATTTTGCATTCAACATTCAACGAATTTATAACCGATGACGATAAATATTTATATAAGGTAAATGCACTTTATTGTTTATAACCATAATGTTTATATTGAGTGAATTTTAAAATTGCACATAAGTAGGTAACATCGATTATTCAACGGATATAAAATACAGTGTGTATTGTACAACTCAAACGTCTCATAAGGAAATCTTATATTGGTAAAATTAATTAGTTCAGTGGCATATCTTATTTATAACATAAAATTTTCACAGTTAACGTCGAAATTAGATAGATTGCAAGTGTCTGTTTCACATTCTCGGCCTAAATTGAAATGTTGCAAATTAATATAAAAGAAAATGTTTCCTTATAAACAATCGCGAATGAAATGTCTTCCAGAAATTAATTTCATCGGCCCAATTTTGAAATGAGTAATATGAATATGAGTAATTGTGTTTGATATTCCAGTATTAAACATTCACCAGGTGAGATCGCTTTCTGTAACTGTTCAAATGCATATGAATTAATATTTCATGAATTTTGTGATAAATACTCTTAAATTATAATAATAATCATTCATTCATATATTACCATTTACACTGGAACTTTTAAATATTCAAGTAAAAGTTGAATACTCTTTCACGTATATTAACTTGAACTGATTATGTGACTAATGAAAAATTCAAAATACTTTATCGCTTACAGAAAACATGGGTTTGTTACATTCAATAATAAAGACCCAAAAACCAAAAATCACATCTAATAATGAACGAGTATGATAAAATGAAGATGAATTCATTTCGTTTTCTTTTTATTTTCGAGTTAAATAGCAATAATATTTAAAAAATATACAATTTAATTTCAATGGGTAATAATATAACTTTTCTTTTCCATAACCAACAAAACAAAAATGCTGGTTGTTATTCAAGAAAACAGTGTTACAGGATTTTCATTCGGTTTTTGTTATTTGGAAAAACAAAATGGAAAATACATACAAATAATAATACGCACGTACCGTTACATTTAACAACTTTTCACAAGTAATATCATCCAGAGAATGAAAGAAAAGACACACCACCACCATTCTGTTATGTATGGAGTTTGGATATCAATTTTATGAATCCTAAATTATTCACCGTCAAGAATTCTGTGACTGATCTCTAATTCATTCTTGGTGGAGTGAGATTGGTTGATAACGTTCGTATCTCTTATTTGGACAAATGACAATGATTCAACTTACAGGTGCTAGACACTATTGTTCATACGATGAAATGATATGTGGACCTAATAAATTGACTGTTAGGATTCGTATGTTTTTATTGTCAATTTGAGTTAAATATCTTAAGAATGATTTTTACTTACTATGTCTCTGTAGTTACTTGGAACAGGCAATAATGAAAATCAAATATGGTAAGACTATTGCTGTAAGAAAGTTAAATTTTCTGAGAAATTAATTAACCAGTTGTTCTAGAAAAATTTTGCCTCAAACAAGAGTTTCATCCCCAATCTTTTGCTCTTTGTCTATAGCAGCGAATAGATAAAGCCACCATCATTTACAATAAAAATCATTGAATTTTACATATAAATGAGTTTTAAGAGAGATGGAAATTCTTTTCAGTTTTTTTTTTAATGAAAATTCTACAGATGTTGCCATTTCCATGAAAACGGAAAACCAAAAAGGAAACTTTCTTAAGAAAATGATGAAAATATAATTTTTTAACAAAGATTATATCGCTTGCGGCAATTCTAATTTTTTTTTTTTATTTTCTTGTTTGAAATTTCTTTTTCTTCATCCGGATTGCTTGTTACAATCTAAGTTGATGAATAGCCAAATATACAGTAAACAGTTGAGGATATTAATTAACTATAACTTTAAAGGTTATATGGCTCTCATGTTCTATGAAATGTTAATGAAATTCATTATAAAATGATGGTAAATTATTCCAAATAATTTTAAAATAAAACTTATTGAACAATATTCATAATAACATTAAAATTAAATTAGATCACCAATGTCTTAATCATTGTTTATTGATCTAATGCATTGAACACTTTTGATTTATGTATAAATTTCATTACATAAACAGGAAACTCTCATATTAAAGAGATATGGCAAATGATTCAATTTCAATTTTCAATGCACAATTAATTTTAGAGCCCATTGGCAAACAAATCACACATTAATTCCGGACAGTCGCCATCGATGTGCATATTTTAATTGTTTTGATTGAATTCCACTGAAACAATTATTCGTATACTTTGATTACGGCCAATTAATCATACATGAAACGCACTCAATTGGGATGGTAATGGTTCTATTCGATTGGCCCTTGTATTATTCATTCACTTAGAATGTTCAACAACATTTTTGTTTTAATATTAATTTCCTTGGAAACAAACGCATCAAGGGCTGACATTACTGTCTCCATTGACTGAATGGCATAGTGAGCGTAAATCATATAGGAATTATAATGGTATTACATTATCCATCCAATATACTCTTGTCTTGTGGTTCATCGAGCATTAAACTGTAGCTGATAATGTACTCTCAATATGTGTGTTTTTCTGTTCTTTTCAGAACACAAAAAAGCTTTCCAATAACCGCTGAAATAACAAAATGCCACACCACTAATTCCATTTATTTTAGTTTATCAGTCAGGGGTTTTTTTTTATTACCACAAAGACTAAATGTTAGTCGATCCATGGCAGAGGATCTCTCTCACGTTATCATCACCCAATACGTACTGCTAACAAAATTGAATTGAGAAACATACACGGCTTATATCACAAAAACTATGAAATGGGGAATGGCGCAGAATAGTAACCCTGAATAAACAATCCATATCACTCCACTGCCATTAGAAATCAATTCAACCCTCCTGAATATTCTTCTGCTGCTGTATATTGATGCTCTTTTACTATGAACAAAATCCATATTCATTTTCTGTAACAATCCTGTGTGCTATTGCATTGAGCACTTGGCAATAACCATTGAAATTATAATCTAAAAGGCAACCGATTCTTCAATGAACTCTTCATTCTCTTGTCATTCTCAAATGTACTCATATGAGAAAATGTACACATTTATTTTATCAAATACAATGAATGCTGGCCCCCATTGATGTTTCCACCATATCGAATAAATTTTGTGTATCCTGACTGAATACACTAAACTGGTGTAGTTTTAGCGCAGTAATTTTTCTTGTTCCAGTGTTGTCTTGTATCACGGCTTTTTTATTTTATGTTTTTTTGGGGTGAAAGAAACCACGCCTGTCCAATTTATTGTTACCACATTATCATTTGTACCGTGTTAATCCCAGCCGATGGTAAGAACTGAAAATAGCCATTTTATTAATGAAGATTGAAATTCAAACGATGAAATTTGTTAATTACCATTTTTATTCAGGTTTTTCCTTTTTCCTTTTATATTTTCCACGTTTGATATTCAAAAGATATTTTATTTAGGTTGACTCTCTTTGCCAAATACACAATTTAATATTCAACATGGAAAAGACGACACAGTTAAATGGCAACATAAAAGTTTCTGTTTGTCAAGAGATTATGAAGTGAAACAAAAATTTTGGTTTTGTTCAATGGAACGTAGTAAAGGCAATTTAAGGATGAGTATCAAAACATGCGTTTATCCTTTTTGCAAACATTTATTCCGTAGGGAAAAAGAAATACCAATCCCATCAAGTGAAACATTTGGTTTTTTTTTAATTTTGGCACCCTCTAATTTATTTGGGTTGGAATTTAACCACAATTCTATGCAAACAACAGCGGTTCTCTATCCAATCGGTAGATAACTTGTTAGTTTTTAAAAAAATTCGGTTGAAAATGTTTTCAGAAAATCGTTCAGTTGAAGAAGATTTTAAATGTTCATACAGTTAACATAGTAAAATTGATCAATTTTCTCATTCCAGTGAAAGAACTCACGCATCGTTACCCTATGCTTAGAGCAGAACTTATTACTCCATTAAATATTTAGTTAATTTAGGGTAGAATGTTATTTGCTTTTCAATTAATTTTTAAAGCCTCTCGATTCTCACTTAGTTCGGTTGGTTTGCCCGTTATTTTGTAGTCAATTGCTAATGATTATTACATCGTTGCGTGACTTGATTGGTGTTAAGATTTTGTTCCAGATCGTAGTATCATAAAAATGGTGGTTGACGATGGTTTATTAAATTTTATTGTCATCATTTGGGTAACCAGACTCATAAATCTTGTAATTTAAGAGATCGTTATTATTTAGAGTTCTAATAGTTTAGTTTCTCACATTAAAGAAAGTATAGTTAAATGATTCAAATTATCATTCATTATCAGCAAACAGTAAGAAAATCATCCTCCAATTTTAAATGATTAATTGCTGGTCAAAGGATTCATAATTACGAATAAGAGTCGTAGATATCTTATTAACAAATTCAATTCAATATCGTTGCCACAACCAAATAGAACGACGGTTGGACCAAAAGCAATCAACCTACAACCAAATGGAACTTCTTTAAACGGAAACTAATATAAAATTATATACTCACCAGTAGTCGTTTGTTGTACATTATTGAAATAACACTAAAGTGTCAATCAAAATAACGACATTTTGTTTATTTAACCGACAGCGAAATTTAATAAAATGGTTTTGTTAAAACTTCTCTTCTTTTTTTTATTTTAATTTTATCATTTTAGTGAAGAAGTTAATAACAGAACAGTTCTTAATGTTTAACAGTAGCACATACCGTGTGTTAATGAATTTCAATTAGTTATTGTGATGTTCGGTTCATGGTGCATTGACGATCACTACCAAATCATTAGAATTTCTCTTTTTTTTTTTGGAGATAAATTCAAATGTTTTTGAAGGATTCCATTCATATCGGATCCAAGGAGTAATGGAAACCATGAATGAAATTCATCGTCATTGTCGTTCAACGGTTGACTGAGTAACAAATGGTTCTTGTAAGGTATTTTTAATTTCACTTAACCTACGAACTGATAATTTACAGGATGCCTTATTCTCTGTTACGTAGGATGATCAAGAGTGTTACAGTTATTTTATTTTCTAAAGGGTGGCATTTTCGTAATTTTATACTTTCTTAAAATAGTCATTGTTACCGTACAATTAATTCGATCCATGATATTGAATCATTCACCTCTTGAACCAAAGCCAAATATAAATTCTTCTGTATAAAAGACGTCACTTTAGGCTTAGTTTTCCACAATAACAATGTTTCTTATCTGCATACCGTATGCCATTCACCATCAATAAAACATCAAATTGAATTGATCTTATCATTTTAATTACCGTTAAATGAGTTATGCTTGCGGTTATGCGAGAACAATAGAAGAATTTACTCTCAATTTAAATTTAAATTGACTATCAAACAATTGGCAACAGTTTTGAATCACCCAAAGGGGCCATCATCTGACTACCTTATGTCTCTGTTATCTGTTAGTTACCACACACGCACACATATTCATTTAGTTGTACGTAGGTATCACCTCTTTTGGATGGCCGGATAAATACAGTGGAATTAATATAAAATGCGTTACATATTGTTACATTTTATCATTCACATAGTGAATCTTCTTCAGGGTGGGTTAAAAGATTTTAATGCTCTTTTTGTTGTACCACAAATAAAATGTTTCACCACTCACTTATCTAAGCCAACGGCACTATTAAATCAATGGTATACCTTTTACACGAATTGTGGTTGCCGCTATAAAATTCAATTTTGCCCTGTGTTTGATACATCATGCGGATTAAATTAAAACAGATCCTTTTTATTTGCAACGCAACAAAATAAAGATAGACGTCGCTTCAACCGCATTATGTCTATTGTTCTTATAATCCAGTATTGCTAGATTGTTGCAGATTTTTTATTCCATAAAATAGTTTTGATGTTTTTTTAACAGTAATCACCCAGAACAATTGAAAATTTCTTTAAGCAATTTTTATTTTCGTAATACTCAATTTGATATGTTTGGCCACAGTAGATGATGTTCACAGCATCTTAATTTTTTATCATTGTTGGCGTATCTGAATTGAATTATTAACAAAAAAAAAAGAAGAGTCTTAAACATTTTGTCTTATCCTCAGATTGAATATGATGACCTCAATGTGACATAAAATGAAATTTATGAAGCTTTTATAATTGACTCATCATGTCATGTTTTTCAATTTTTTTATTTCACATCACTTCTTACGCACTGATTAAACACCCAAACACATCAAATTGTCGTTTCTTTTTCTTTTTTATTTGGCTCATCCTTGTCTACCTTCCATTAAGTTATTAAATTTTTGTCACTTTGCAAACATAAGAATTATAAATAAAGTAGAACTACATGAAAATATTGTCATCATAATCTACTGTATAGGATTTAAATGGTTTAAAATGAAAAAAAAAAATTTTTGTTTATTATGAACATTGTCACCGCCATCGCATTTTAATATTTATATAGCGACAAAAGACACCTGTAATTTGAAATTAGCACAGGAATACTATATGATGTAGTCTCATATGTTGATGACATAAAACCAAACCCCCCATTGGAATGAAATGTACCAGCTCATCAACATCCACTCGATCTTTGATAACTTCCAATGTATTTCTATTGTACTTTTTGCTATTTTTGGGATAAAATTTTTCGATTTTTCTTATTTAAATTTTAATTCTTACACTGTCTTAGTTCTAACAATCACTCAACGGTTTGAACGTAAACGTAGAGAAAAGGTTCAATGATATTTACAACGATATTTATATACGATTTAAAATAAACTAAATGTGGGTTTGTTATTTTATAAAATAATAATAAATTTTAAAAAACAAAACTATCATGATTTCAATGAACTTCTCATCTAATATCAATTAATGTCGCGTGCTACCGTACAGTGTTAATTTCTCTATTAAATATTTTTCCTATTTTACTTTTAAAGAAAAAAAAAAGTGTTTTCTTTTACGTCAGGTAGAATATGGCATCTAACAAACACCCGGTGACATAAAAGTCAAATGTGTTATAATTTAATTAATCCCATCGGAATTACGAGGTATCAAAATAATGGTTACTTCTATGTCTTAATGCACACGCCACCGATAGCGTCGCACATTCAATGGATTTCTGGTGACAGTTTTAATCTCTTACGCATTATCGCATCATGAATTGGCCCATGAATTAATGAATATGAATATTATTTTGCCGTCGCTAAATTATTTAAGAATACCACGAATACTTGTAGAGTTTTACATTTGCCGAATTAACTAAATATTTCAAAAATTACTGGCAACCAACTATTTTTGATCTCATAAAATTATGAGTTACAAATGTGTTGATTAATTGCAGTTTAATTTCATATATCACAACATATCAATTATGCCCATTAATCTTTTAACTACAATGATTCTTCGTTGTTTTCTACTGAAACACATTGAGTGTTTCATCAACGTTACACCCCCACATGATTTAAATTAATTCAATTTCATTCAACAGGATTAAAGACACGTTTTCATGGTTAACTCTTTACGTATACCAATCTGTTCACTGTAGTACTTTATAAATCCCTCGATATCCTTAACATACAGATTGAAGACTGTGGTATTGTTATGCAGATTACGTTCGATTCATTTCTAACCGCAGGCATTTCACACATAAGACTCGTAACGAAATTTATTACACAATTAATATGCAATTCCAATGAAAGAATTACTAAAAATTCAATTAAACCACATGGCCTAATCTGAAAAGAAACCACCAGCTATACCATATGGACGCTGGTTTAATTTGCAGGTGAAATTTCAATTCGGTTTGCAAAGTACGAAACAAATATCCGCTGTTCAAATGAAAATTCGTTTATGTATGAATACAGTGAAACGCCGATTGAGAATCTTTATGACCAGAAAAAATTAAATTATTTCTAAACATTTTCCGAACTCATTCGTCTTGTCTATTTTGAATTGTTATAAAATCACTTTGATTTTACATTGACGAAAACAAAAAAAAAAATCTTCAAATACATTGAACATTGATTTTCGGTTTTCTCATAAGCAAAAAACATTTTTATGACATTTTAAATTTGAATATAAAAGAAATTGGAAACAAAATTATATCTTCGAATTTAGTTTTTCTTTTTTTTTTTTTGTTATTTTCATCCAATGTTTATGGTTTATTAAGAGAGTTAATTTTCCTTTGAAATACACCGCTGATTCAGTTATGAACTCACAGTATCCATAAATTGTTTAATTGAACGTCGAAGTCATTCAAAAGTTTTTCACTGAGTATGTGTATTTGTATGAAAATTAGTAAATATAATTTTATAATTTTTTAGTTGTAACAAATTTTTATTTCATGTATCTGTAATTCATTCTCTTTTTGGTTAATTCATCAGTCAATGCATGACCGTGTTACATTCATCCGAAAAGGTAGTTGTAGAGGAAATTGTTTGGGAAATAGGAACCACGTCAAATGTAAATAAAAAAAAAATTCAGAGAGAACAAGTTATCACAGTGGAAGTGTAACTTATTATGTTTATAAATCATGTTTATGGGACAAATTCCCGCTAAATTTGTTCATATGGAGATCATCCATTGATGCGTAATGCGGTATCTTTTGAATCAACAGAAACCCATTCATATCACAGAAGGTATACACTTTCTGGATTTTTATAATCTTCAAGTGATATCAAAGAATCTGAATGAAAATTCGAAACAAAACCATCATACTTTGTGGTGATGTGATCATTTTCAACCATGACTTATTTAAGAATCGCCCAGATTCATTCAATTGACGATGTGCAAAATTTATTTGCACACTTAATTACATTCTAGCTGAACCAAAAATCAGTGAATCAATCATAAATCACATAAATTCATACATTGAAATTGAGATAAAACATAAAAAAGTCTGTCTTTAATCGCACATATTTACGGTAAAGTTAATACAATTTTCTTGATCTTTGTACTACTTTAAAACAAATCGGAGAAAAGTCTTATAATACAGTTCAATCATAAGAAAGTACAACATAAATTACAATCAAAAAATTCAAATTTTTTTGCAAAGTGTCATAAGATGTTTTAAATAACCGTTATAAACATTTGGAAATTTATCAAAAGAAAATTTTATATTGAGATCAATACAAATCGATGTTATAAGTAAACTCTACTATTTGTTTAATAATCACTAATGTAACAACGGAATTAGTTGATTGGAAATTGTTTCAAAGGAGATTCAATAAATAATCCAAATGTAATCAATTCACTCTAATCAAAGTGAATTTTTAAATGCCAATCAATGGAATCAGTTGTCATGTAACAATTTTATTCTGTTAATCAAATTAAAAGAAGCGTCAACCCTGAACTGATTAAGATATTGTGACTCCATTAAACGGTGACCAACAATATTGAGACATTCGATGCGACCACTCAACAAATTAATAATTTAATTAATTGATTTTTGAGTGACATCGTCATAACTCATTGGCATTCATCCATCATAATTAAATATTTTTTGAAATTCATTTAGTGGACATTCATTATGTGGGACATACCGCATCGGAAGAAGATGACTCAATTATGTTTAAATGAAATATTCAGTTAACATATTAAAATAAATATCGACTATTTATTTTTTACGCACAAAATTATCCATTTATCTAATATCATTCGATGCCAAGTGTATTTGTCATTGGTTGATGGAGGTCTAAGGTGTATCTGGTACAACTCATGTGATTGATGTCGCTAATTAGTTGACAATTTGACTGTGAACGATGAATTTATGTGTTTACACGCGCCACAATAATTGCCTTATCGTTATGTAGAAAGTATTTTCAACTCAATTATTATCTTACTGATTGATTCTAATTAGGGATCCTATCAAACTTATCGTCGTTTCCTATCATCATTTGATGAGCAGCCCTGGATTAATAATGACGGTTTTTCTTAATTCTTGTCTCCCAAAGTTGATTTCTAATGATGAGGTTTTCTTTTTTTTTTTTTTTAATTTTCAATGTTCAATTGTTATTCAACACTCTGACAAATAAAAAAAAACTTCTGTAAAGAATTTAAAATCTTTTTTAGGTATTCATAAAATTCTATTGGAATGAATGACTGACGGACTGTATATATACATTAAAACATGTTCAAGAAGTTTCAACATCTGGTCCAAATGAAAAAAGATCATCTCTATAGTTTAAATGTTACTAATGCTCTTCATTTGGAAACCATCTCTTCCGACCAAAAATATTCTCAATTTCATATGGAAAATGAACGGCTTCTTCTGTTGATTAGAACTACATAATAGAATTCTGTGCACATTTGATGAATTCTATATGTGATTCATTCAATACTGATGAAATTGCACAAGTGGTTCTTTCATATTCATAATAATATCAACGTCAGAGTACCGCTCATCATCATTAGATAACAAGTAATCGACGTACTTCAATTGTAATGAAGAATTTAAATTATTTTTACTCTCTTTCAATTGGTGTGAGAAAATTTTTAATGTAAAATAACTTTGAATTATTTTATTAATTGCAGAAGTACTGGTAAAGAATAGATCTTATTCTAATGAGTATACACTTGATGCAGCTACCACCTAATTCAGTTATAGTTAATATGATTAAGTGTCTGTGAAGCTAATTGATTCTTGATTTAAACAATTCAGATATGTGCATTCTTTATATTTGCTTGAAATTAAGCATTTGAATTCATTATTCAGTTAAGAGGTGAGAATTATGATTCCAGGTACTCTCTACTGAATATAAATATCTGTACAATATAATATTGATCAAAGAGATTAATATGATTTCTTAGATATTTTCCCACGGATTTTATTGGCATTTAGAAAATTTAGAACCGCTAAATTCAAATTGTTATTATAACGTTAATTGAAATCGATTGAATTTCCTGGAAATTATATCTTTGATGAGGTAATACTATGTCTTACATAAATGAATTTGATTAAAACATGAAACGAAGAAAAAAAAAACTTTATAATCCGATAAGGTGTCACTAACTGTTAATGCAGGAAGGAAATGAATCTCATCATTCTTAAGACAATTTCATCTAAAATCATCTGAAATTAGAAAAAAAAAATTCTTAATGGATTTTACTTCATACAGAAAATTTGTAAACAATTAAATATAACATTTCCCAAAAACAAAAAAAAAAAAATGTTCATTCATCTAATTTTCCCGTGTTCTCTCTTTCCATCACATGGCACAGAGGGATCAACTGCACATTTTATTTACATCGATTTGATGTATTAACTAAACATAAAAATTTTACATTGAATAAAGCATTTAATGTGGTGTGGCTCATTGCATGGCAAGCTGTCAATAATTATATTTAAATATGATATTTCATGAGAAATTGGAAACTTAATTTGTAACATAGTCAAATGAAAAACCAAAGAAAAAACCAAGAAAATTTTCATTCTAAGAAAATTCATTAATAAAATCATTGGAATTAATATTGGGGGGGCGAGTGTTTCTCACTGTAAGTTAACTAACAATTAAATCGAATATGATCAATTTCTTGGTATTAAAATTAATAATGAATTCCATAACAAATCATATACTTTATCATATCGCAATGAACTGATTAAAACATAAACAACATTATCAATATTGAACACATTCGTTGCCATTTAAAGAAACACCTTAACTCACTGTTTTGTTATTATACCAGTTCATTTTCTTATTTTAAAATTTTCTCTCTAACTCACATTTGGAAAATATTTTAATGATTTCACGTAAATAATGTTTAACATTTTAACGTTATCTAAACACTGATTAAAACCCTTCAAAACTATCGATTGCCATTGCAATGGAACACCATATGAGTTTTATATAATATGGCTAATATAAATAATTGGATATTTTAATTCATACATAAGAAAGTTATAGTGTTACGATATAGATCGATATCCAGTGCATACAATGAGAAAACTATAACATTTTAGTTATGGTGCAAGTAGTTATGTATGGCTAACAATCATGTGGTACCATATATTATAATGTTGGAAAATTCTGTTTTGGGACTCCAATTTAGAAAATGAATGATGATTACCCCTGAAAATAAAATACACAACAGACAATATCAATACAGTAGTATCCTATTGATAAAATAATTATAAATATTAAAATTATTTAATTTGGTTTACATAACCACACACTGTGATTTAGTCGATTTAGTTTAAAATTTTGAGTGCATCGGTTTTACTTGATTTACCATACGGTGTACTATCAGTACAGGAATGCATCCAGATACCTGGAGACCCTGTGACGCTCTAACTTCTCATACTATAGCCACATTGGTACCATCACTGAACACCATGCCGTTCCATGTTGATTCCATTAATTTACATTAAATTGTTTTCACTTAAAAAATAAATTCAGTATTCAGATTTTTAATTGATTTCAACTAACAATGAAATCTCAAAAACGGTTTACTTTACTATCTCTCGTTCATATAATGATAATATGAAACTGTTAGCTTCTGGTACCGATATTCTGTTTTGCAATTGATGAATTGCAAGTTCAAGTATAATTGAAAATGTATTTTATGCTACAAAAATTAAATGAATCAATTGTTTAATGATTATTTTATTATTATAAAATAATATCTTAATACGGTAGAATGACCATAAGTTTAATGAATATAAAATAGCCAATGTTAAATAGTGGAATTAAGTGAAGAAAAAAATAATCTGATCTTTATTCGATATATTTATTCAAATAACATTGATTTGTTATTTGACCAAATATTCAAATATTTAGATTGTAAGTAAATGCTGAAAATATAAACAGTACTTTACAAAACTAGAAAATCCATAGGAAAGTTATATGGGTAATCGTGATGTATACGATACACATTCAATGTATTCTTTTTCTACATATAAAAATGGTTTTTTTTTAAAAATCCCCCAATCTTATTACACTATTGAATAGGTAAATGTTCTCTGAGTCTCTCTTGACTCAATTGAATAATGAGACTAAACTCACTCTCTCTCTATTATTTACAGTGGAACTTATTCAAAAAAAGAATGAAATTAGAATACGCTACAGTTAGGACTTCTAAATACCTGTGCCATCCTAATACGATAAAGAACAGACTACGTATCCAGTTAATAATTATTTTAAATCATAGACATTGTTGGTATTGCAAGTACTCACATAAATAAATACGTGAATAATGAATAAATATTGTCTTTTTTATTTCACTTTACGATCATTATTATAAGCATACAATTCAATCAAATTATTTTTAATTTATAATATTCACTGTTTAAGTGTTGCTCCAGTATGTAAATAATTATGTCTTTATTAGACATTGATAATTTCGTGCTAATCTCAAGTATTCTGAAGTGCATTATTACTTTACAGTTACACAATTGAAATTTGTATGATGCCAAATATAAAAATGATTGACGTCCACCTACTAAATTTGTTATGGCTTGATCAACGACTTCCGTACTTTGGTCAGATTTCACACCCACTAAATTATAAGATCCAGAGAATAGAATACGAATTAAATTTATTGATCGGAAATACGCAAGGATTCATAATGCACGGATGATATGATATGGCTGACCTAATTGTTAGCCAGTGGTACACAGGATCATAGGATTAATATGAGTTTATGGTAAATTCGGTCGCATGCTGTGTGATCAGTGTTGCCTAATTGAAATTTGATTCTTTATTTGGGTCGGTTTATTATTGCCTCTAATTCATAATGACTATACATTGGATTTGCTACCCAAAATATTATACCAACCCTAAGAAATAAAATCCCATTTATACTACATATTGGATATAATACATCAATGGTAATAAAACAAGAAGAAAATAACGAAATGCTAAACATCTTGAATAATATTTATCAATCAGGCAATCTTTTATGGTAAATCATTTAGTGATGATATGCAACAAAATACCACATAAGTGTACTATTGAATTGTTAGTTCGTCCTATTGTAGCGACACCGATTAGATGGAGATATAAGTTTCATACCAAATTGGATATTCATTCACACATCTTTAGATTGAAATGAAAATTAACGGATGCAACTTGGACCAAAAGTCATTGAATGCGCACTATTGGATGAATTAGGTGCCAGAAAGTCTACTTGACGTTGAAATACATTCAGTATGACTCTCATTTAATTCAATACTCTGATTGTAATTGAATACTTTTCAAAGCCAGATCTCTCATATAAATGCCATCACATTGGATCCTATCAAATTTAAATGAAATGCCACTGAACTGTTTATGTGTTCGTTAAGTAATGTTAAACACTGAACCATTGACAGTCTAATTTGAATAATTAAAGTGTGATAGAATATGGCAGTCAAGAGTCATTCTTCAGATCCTTTACCATTTAACGTTTAATCAATTTGGTATTCTAATCAATTCATTTAAAGGATCACACTTGAATAACATCATATTTTCAATATTTTTTTTCTATTTAAATCAGAGACACAAACATTATTAAGCATATTTTACATGAACAAAATAAAATAATCATTCTGATTTCTTGAAAACTCAAATTCTTTATTTTTGGGGGTCATAGTATTGAAACTGATTTGACTTTTAAATGAGGAACTAATTCTCTAATCCATCTCTTTTGGTTGGATTTGATCTATTGGTTTTACAGAACGATTATTGAAACATAAGGCAAATATGTCAATATTGTCACGCACATAACATCTTGTTCACATTCATCGACCAGAATAAGAGAAAACAATAAAAACAAGAGGAAATCTTATTGGCAATTTTCAGCATCATCACACGATTTGGTGTCAACGTTTGAAATGCCTTTACGTTATTCTCTTATTTTTGGTCCAGAAGAATCATCACTACGGGATTAATTCTAAATCCTAGAAAACACTTCCGATTGTCCTTAAGCAGATTCGCCTGGCACTTTTGTTTCTTCCTCAATCCATAATGTGTCCATTCATCCACTGTCTTCTCATTCTAAATTTCACAACGAATGAAAAAGACATTATGATAAAAGATGTTTTAACACATCATTCACACTGGTAAATTGGTAAACAATGGGCTTGTTACCTTGCCAAACCAAAGAATGAAGAATTTTAAACAAAATTTCTTAATATTTTCTAACTGGTAACACCCAGAGCGGATTAATGTCGTTTGTTAGTGCCAAACATTTAACACCAACATGTGGTTTCTGTCTGCCTTTAAATAATCAATTTATCATATTTGTTGTGGCATTTAGCTGCATTAACCGCATAATTGGACATTATATGATAATAATTAAGCGCTCTGTTGGTTTTCTAACACATAATTTTCATTCATAAGCTGAATTCTATTTAAAACTGGAGAAAATACGATGAATGAAATTCACAATTCAAAATAATGATCAATGGACGTTACAGTCAATGATTAATCAACATTTAAAATCTGTTGATCATTCTCTATTTAAATCAAGTTCACGTACAATTGCAATCTGATCGCATTCATTTCACTTGTTACTATTCAATGCAACTTGACAAGTTTTAGTGATCTTCACCATTCAAATTCTTTTCAATTCACAAAAGACACGTACTTAATGGATTCATCATAAACTGAGTTATAACTAAGCTCAATTCAAATTCTTATTCAATTTAACTCTCTTTCTCTCTTGATTTGAATTGAGGAATTTTTGTGAATGAAAATCCATCGTAAAAATTAATTGTTTAGTATCCATCTGTGTGTATGTGTGTTTTTATTTTAGCTTAAGATGAATATTTTCATTTTGATTTTAAGCAGGTAAATTTATTTATTTTCATTAAAAAATCGACTAAATTTTCCGATGCATAAGCAACAGATAAAAAAAAAATTTTTTGAAGAAAAATCACACGTCGTTTGGATTTTTCAACCAAATGTGGATGTTAACAGGGGCGTCAATTCGTCTAGATTTCATCTTCATGAATCCAGTTGGGAGAAAAAGAAAACCTTCTTGTTTATCTGATATGTAGCTGATAAACAAATAAAAATAAAAAATTTAAGAAAATCATATATTTACATATACATTATATTATATGTTGTTAGTTTATTGTTCAGTGGCATAATCTTTTAAATTTAGTTTATGGGTGAAAACATAAATATTATAAATGAATTATATGTGAAGAAATCATGATTATTGAATATATGTGTGGTATCCATTTATAATTTTGTTGTATCTACATTGTTTTATTCACTATTATTTGCTGTTAAACCACATCGATTCATAATAATAAAATGAATTAAATACAATAGTGTGAAGAAGAAATTTTACAATTTTATAATGGATCAAATATAAATAGTTGGAAAATTTTTATGTTCCGTTAAGATTTAAACAATCCAGCTGATATCTCATCTCGTATTACTATCGTTGTTGATCGGTCCATACTACGTACAGAAGATAATTGTAAATTCACTAAACCAAAACAAAGAACGTTTAACTCTTTCGAATTCTTCCCGTTTTAGGTCCGGAAAATTATTCAATTTGGAGTATTTTCTTCCAATTTCTAAATCATTAATTTTCTTTCTTCGTATAATTTTCATTTGATTCCATTTTAATTCAGAAAAAAAGATTTCATTCTTACTTAAATTCATTATTTATCTCTGTTCGATTGATTTCGTGTGTGGTCACCCACTAAAAAAACTGAACTGTTCAGTTAACATCAACATGTTACATATAGGAACGTAATTTTCATCATAAAAAATTTAATTTATATATTATTTACTCACATAAGAGATGTGTATGTTGGGGGAAAACAAATTGTTAAAAATACGGCAAACAAGCAGAGTAGACTCGGTGTCATTTGTAAAATGGTAACATTGCATTCATTCAATTTAGTTGACAGGACCTACTGAATTAACGAGGATGATCAAACCACTTTTTATACGATGGTAGCCGCTTCAAATGGAATCCAATTGTTATCATAACAAACCGAAATTTTCAACGATGAATATCATGTTTTCCTGTCGGTAGACTTTATGTCTATGTTTGTATGATCCTAGCGAACCAATAAAATCATGAAATTATCGATGAAGAAGAGCAAAGGTGAATGGAATTTAGGAATATATCAACCGCATTAGCGATTTTCACTAAAGGAACCTAAAATAGCATCGGATGACTTGTATCGAGGAAGTAGTGGATGGGATTGAATCTCAACAGCGATTAGGTCAAAACAAATCTGTTATATGCTTATGCTCAATTTGGAAAAACGGTAGCGCAAGCAGACTGTTTGTCGTCACAGGTTTCCATCTAAAATATTTAAATGTATGCAACTGATTTCCAACTGACTATCATTGATTTTAGTGCATTTGATCGAGGAAAATTTATAAATATTTAACAACAAAATCAGTTGTTGTTCAGGCATTTGGGAAAAGTGCATTCAATTAACAATTTTGTATTTTATTTATTTTAATTTAAATTGTTTATAGGAATTTAAGCTTTCATCACTCTGCGTGAGATAGTTTAAAATCGGTTCATATCTCAATGTATTTTAAGCCTATGGACCATCAATTCCCCTAATTCTTAATTTATCTATATCTTGAGTATTAATAAATGCCATTGATGAGAAGAAAGGTTAAAGACATCATTTTATCAAGATTCATCATTTTAATTTAATTACCTTACCTGATCAATACTATTTGGAAATATTATGGTTCTTCTTGTTACCTTTCCACTATTAACACTTATTGAACACTATTTAACACTTTTCGCTACTTTATTTCATTCAAATACTCATTTTTAATATTTTATTTAATTATGAGAATATCAAAAGACACAGCTTATAAATTTTAAAATATTTTTGGGACATGAATTTGGCCGATGTAATATCCCGTAGAATTGATATCCAAGTTACAAACCTTCGCCCTCGCTTATTTCCCTTTAAATCTACGCCGTACGTTATACTAAATTTACAACTAGTAAAACGGAAGAAAATTGAAACCATTTCATAAAAAGTGTATAAGATGTAGTGTATTAGAAACTCAAGTCAAATCTAACTAACGTTAACCGTGTCTGAATGCATCATATCACATATTAATAATCCAGTGGAGTGTAAGTATAAGAACAACCCCAATCTGAACACACCGATACAACTAAACATTCAGAAATAATTTAAGGCATTTATCACCCGATGAGAAAAAATTTAATCAGATTCTAGACGAGATCATATGAACGGTATGCAATGTGCATATGCAATGCAGTGAGATATTTCTGTTTACGATATCATGGCCAAATGTTTACATCTCTTTAATCTAAATATTTACAATAATCCGTTCATTTTCAACTTATTTTATGACCATAGAATTTTAATTTATTGCTACATCTATTCTACAGACACCATCCAGCTTGGGCCTGGTGTCTTGAGACTAAGGATACCAGAGGCCAAAACCTCATTTTCATTCGAATTCAACGAATTTAGAAAATCTCTCACACAATTTCATATCATCAGTTCATTTGGAATTACCATTGGTAAGGTATAGCTGGCACCGGAAATAAACGAACTGAATTCCATTCCAAAATTCTTTAGTATTTTATTCGTTACAAGATTGGCTTTAAATTCCGGTTATTTGATCTTAAGTAATTTACAATTATTGATTAATTATTTCTATATTCATTAAGCACTAAAATCATTATAGTCCAGGCTTTTCTTATTTTTTTTTTTTTGATATTGCATTAAACTTAATCCTAATCTGCGTATTCTGATTTCTAGTGATCATTTTTACAATTAGCGATGAGTCTCCATTACGATCCTCAACAAACTACTAGACAGTCATATCATCAGATTATCTTAATTACGTAAATACTGAATAGGCAATCCTGAAGTCATGCTCCACAAATAAATATAATTTACACGATTATCGATTCATTAAGATTCAATTTATCAATGATAATAGGAAGATACCATCGGAGTCGAGGACGGAATCGATGAATGTAATGATCCAGAATGAGGTAACGCTGATGTCGGCAAGGACATCGATGGAGTTAATGGTGTAGTGTAGATGTTCTTACGATCCAGTAAAATGTTACCACTGATGGTCGACATTGCTGTTGATGAGTGCAACATTGGTGTTATTGTAGCCGATGGTGGAGGAGACATTTGAGAGATTGTTCTAAGGCCTAAAATGAAAATTAAAAATTCGAATTTATTGACAAATCACTTGAAATTAAATTGCATTATTCATCCACTTCTCTAAGTCACAATATTACAGTTGAAGTTTATAAATTATGTTAATCACTTTCATAAGTTTAAAGTGTGCCTATAGTTTGTACCATTTAACGCATTCAATTAACACTTTAACAAATTATTATTTCTAATGGATTTTATGTTAAAAAAAAGTTAATTTCATGAACGCATTAGTCGATAATAAATTAACTCAATTGGATTTTAAATTTTTCTTAGTTTCAATTGCTTTAAGTATTGCCATCATTACCATTATCGAGTCCATATTGTGAATGACCATAAGTATGATATCCACTATAGTCCAATGTATGTTGTATTGGCGGCGGTGTATTTTCCTGAACCGATGAGTGAGACATCCTTGAATATTGAGAAATTCCATCCGTTGGATAAATCCATGTGTCAGATGGTGAAAAATTTGTTGATGGTGGTGGCACTGCCGATGACGGCAATTCAAATGTTGAATATGATTGAGGTGGATAACAACCAGATAATTCCTAATAGATGAAATTAGTAAATCAAATGGCATAAGATACAATTGAATTAAAATTTTCTACTTACCGTAACGGGATTCGATTCACATGGATTTGATGATGGATAAAATGAACTGGTCGCATAGTTTGTCTTTAATTTCCTTCGAAAACCACGAGGTCTACGTCTAGTACTACCTGCATCCTCAAACATATGCTCTGAATTACGGTCAATGGTCCAGTAATGGCCTTTTCCTGGTTTACCGACACCCATCTTCTAGGATCGAAATACACATTAATGCTGTTTACCTACATAACAAACACACTTAATATTCGTATCATACCTTAGGAACTTTCACAAAGCATTCGTTTAAACTTAAATTATGGCGCACTGAGTTTTTCCATCCTGTGTATGGCCCCCGAAAGAATTCAGAACTAATTTAAAATAAAATGTACATCAGTGAAATTCTTTTGATTAAATTTATCAATTGAAGACTCACGTTTTAGTTAGATATTGATAAATTTCATTAAGGGTCAATTGACCATTTGGTGATTCCCGAATTGCATTCGCAATCATATTGATATAACTCATCGGTGGTTTATCAGTTCTCCTAGTATTTGATGTTTTCTTAGTGGTGTCCGGTGTATTCAACGGCTGATCAATTGGCGATTTTTGCGATGAATTCGAACCAGAACTATTACAATTATTTGAAGTGCTATTCACTGATTGCATGGAATTTACATTCCTCGATGTGGATGAACTAATTGTTGAGATACCTTTATTTTGGGTGGTATCAACTGTCACCGACGGTGAACTACTGCAATATTTAATAGTTGATGCCGGTTGGCTCATCATTTGTGGCGATGATGATGGCAATGGTGATAATGCCAACGACGATATATTGTTATTCAATTGAGATATTGAATGTGGTATAATCGAGGGATAATGATTTTTAGGTAAATGAGATCCATGCATCGAATAAACTGATGTAATTGTTGGCATTTGAATTGAATGACGATTTAGATATGGATACGATTGTTTTAAGTCCATTTCACTTGAGTTACTATTAATTTGTGTTAAATATGGTATTGAATGTTTCTCTTGTTGCAGTCCACTATTGGCGCGCTCCATATCACCTGAATGTGATTCAGGTGTGTGCGGTAAAATGGTCGATGAAAGGGGCGTCAAATGTGGTGCCATCGACATTGAATCACGATGACCAAAATTAACAACTTCGTCCTCTACTTTTATTGATTCATATTTTATCATTTCCATTTTTTATTAACTACAAACACTTGAAATTCAACCATGAATAATTATTGTCACCTTTTTATTAACTTCCACTAAATAAAATCAATTCGTTATGAATATTTAAATAAAAATCAATGATACGATACAATCACATAAATCACTTGGTAAAGCACAGTCCAATCATAACCAACCGTACGCGTAGAATCGTTCTGAATAACTGAGCCGCAGTGAACCAAATCACGATCTGATATAATAAAAAAGATCAGTATGTAACATTTCACAACGATCTAGTGTTTGGTACACACTCGAGGGATCCCAATGAAAATAAATAGAATCTGTATCGTTGTGTACAAGTTCACAGTATATTCCAAATTTAGAGTGTGAGGGTGTAATACGTCTGTACTAACAGCGATCACTAGACGAATATTGAAAGCAACACGCGCATTGGATCATTTAATATGGAAGCCGCAGCCTTTTATTATTCAATTTGGTTTTTTTCTGTATCTTCATGTATTCAGTGTTCCTGTATGCCACTCACAGCAAGATCACTTCAATGGTTGATTTACAAATCAAAGTTGAATTCAACCATGTTAGAAAACATAGAGAAAAAAAAAACAAGTTATTTTAAGATAAATCTATAGCCACATCAGGTGAATATTGAATCCCATCAAAAGATGATTTATTCAAGTAAAATAAATGAAACAGCTTCATTGGAATGACGTCTATACAATGATATTTCTGTGAAATCTGAGCTGATTGGATGCACCTTTCATTGTAAATTATTATTATTGCTCGACATTTTCTATGATCCTCCATTAAATGATCCATTTAATTAATTATTCTTATTTACTTTCCAAGAATTCAACTGTTTTCTTCAGCATTTTGATTTGTTCCATCATATTAAAAATCAAGATTTGAGATCATTCGATTTTCCAACATTATTTCTTATGCTTTTTAAGGCGGAGCCAATTCTTCGTTATTAAAAATTATCAAATATTCAAATATCTTAATAATTTTATGGCCCATGGATGATTAAAGCCAAAAAAAAAAATAAAAACTGAATTCAACAGAAATTGATTCCCACGAAATTCAACTGAATCAAGCGAATTTTCTGTTCATTCTAAATTATTTGTTGGATCAGCAATTCAATTCAACTGACATAAGCAGTTTGATAATAAATATTCGCATAACAATTAAATGATCTTAAAAATTATTGTTTCTTAATTATCAACTTGGGTCTTTCTCTCCATCTCCATCTCCATCTCTTTCTATCTCAAGTCATTTATAGTGGGAAAATCAGAAGCAAATTAATTCAATTGATCCAAATAAACATTTAACAAAAAGATCCATCCTGAAAATTAAACAAAAAAAAAAATTAGTTGATTATTATCGGTAATGAACCTGTAAATTTTACACAAACAAAACGAATCTTAACCCAATGTTAAGTGCAATTTAAATTCAACATCACAAACATTATTATGGTTAATTATAAATATTTATAATAAAGTGTAAATTAAATGTAATGTTACACTGACCTAACTCAATTGAGATTGAATCGTATCAATGAACATAATTTTTTTTTTAATAAAACAATAATATAACAAAAAATGTCTAAAAATAAAGAAATTAATAGTATGAGTAGGTATTTCTTTTAAATATTTAAAAGAATTCATTTCGCGTCCCTCCGTAAATGAATGAAATTCAAAGAAAAATTAAAACAAAATTTGAAGTAGAAGTAGAAGGAATATCTCTTTTGGTATTAAAGACAATTAAACCACTTTTTTTTTCTGTTTACAATTTTTATATAAAAATATTTATATTAACCGAAAAGTTGTTTGCACATATAGTCCGGTATGTTCTTACTATTTGTTTCTTATGTTGAATTGAGAAAAAAAATAATTTGGAATTAACTAGATGAAGGCATTGGAATCTTATAGCAATATTTATGCATTATAGATTGTAGTACACAATAATGATTTAATCGTAAATTTACATATGATTTTGAATGAATATTAAATGATTATTTAGAAATTAAATGTTAAATGGAAAAAAACAAATAAAATACTTGTTGGGTATTCATGAATGAAATATACCGGTTCATCGTAAACCAAATTGGTTTTAGTTTACAAATTCTTCTTTTTTTTTTTAATACTCCAAATATAATTGTAAACAATTAATTTGATTGTAACTGAATGAATGTAATATGAATGTTATAATTAATTTGATATCAAACAAATTATTGAATTTTATTTTGGCAAATTGTTAAATAAGTTCAATAATATTTCATGACCTTTTTGACTTCTGGTTAATAACATCATCTCATTACATGAATTATTTAAAGATCACCATCAATATCACTCATACGTTTCAGTTTCAGAGAAATCATAAATTATGAATCTATCCAAATCGGAAGAACATTTCAATATGATTCAGTCAAACGAATCAATTGAACACCAGAACAAATCATGGAAATTTTCTGTTAAATATCAGTTCACGCCTTTTGAATCATCCACAATTTTGAGTATTCAGTTCCTCAGTTTAACGAAAAATTTTTACTTCATACAGTAATAGAAACATATCAATGTAATTATATGTAAATCTGGATATTATTTTATAGAATCTCGTTAAAAATACCACTTTTTTGTTCAAATACTGTTAGAATTACAAAAAAATAAAATCAAGTGATTTCAAATACTTTTATTCACAATTTGAAATAATTATAAAGTCTGGTTAATTTACATACATAAAAATGAAATGAAGAACCAGAATTTTATATCTAAAAATACATTTTTCTCCTGGTGTCTTAATGTCCAACTAGGAAAAAACACAAATACCAAAAATTTTCTTTTCTCTTTAAAAAAAAAAAATTCACTGATTTTAATCCGTAGTTCAATTGAATTGTTCTAAATTAAATTCAACTCACTAAATTCCGACAGCTAATCAAATCAGTAATTAAATATAAATTTAATTCTTCATCATCAATGGAAAATTAATTCAAAATTGTTTGTATAATCAAATCCTTACTGTGTTGTTTTGGGAAAACATTTAAAACTTGAAAACCGGTGAAAGAAACTTATCATTTTGAAAATGATTCATTCCAAATTGAATAATTCAATCGTGTACACCACTACCACTGTTTATTGTCCTATACCAAAGAAATCAGATCGATTAAATCGGTTTCAATTTACTAAGAAAAGTCAAAAGGCCATAAACAAATAAACAAAATATTATATTCAAATTTTTCTTTCTTGATGGTACCGCGTACCAACAGAAGAATTTCTAACAACTTCAACGATAAGAACTAAAAACAACAATATCCAAATGGTATATCGATTGATTTTCGTTTTTCTTACTATCAAAATAACTGATCCTCTAACAGTGTAAAGTTTGCCTTCGGTGTCAGTCACATATGATCAAAGAATCAGCCGTGAAAATTGTTCGAATATTAATAGGAAAATTATTATTTCTATAAACAATTTGAATGTACCTACATAACGGTACACACGAATTTTCTTTTAAAATAGTTTTTCTTCCACTTTAGATCAATGGTTGTCTCTAATTCAAACAATTGATCTTGTCTACCATTTGGGAAAATCTATACGTTTACGTGTTTCCATGGACTAAAGAGATTGTTACTCTTTGAATTTGGCCATATTGAAAATAATATTTTTCTTAGTGAAATGTGTATGGATTGTTTTAATGAAATTAGTATAAGCCATGATGGGTGGTCTTTTATTGTCAGATGGTGAATTGCGGCATTCTCTTTTTTTAAAAAAATAAGTCTATACACAACAGAACTAAATAGAAGTGTGTGCCTACGTTTACATATGTACCATTAGACATATATTTTCAATAATTCTTGGTTCAATTGTAATGAGCCATATAGGATTTAATTATGACACAATATGTATAGAAAAGTGAGACCCATCTTAAGTAAAATGATCCATGTTTTAGGCAATCTGGGAAATTAACCTTCGTTACATCCAACAATAAGATGTGCACATCCTCAACCAATGAAACATCAGATCAAAAGACAAAAAGTGTTTGGAAGGGTAAACCACATAATACATTCAGTTTTGTTTAGACGATAAAACGTCATTTAAACTTACAGTTTTCAATCAGCTAATTTGATATCAGCCATCATTTACCATCTACATTAGGGTGTAGATCAGACTTACACAAACACATTACTGAATAAGAATAAAACATCTTAATTGAAATATCATTTTGATTCAATTAATTGATTTTTTTCGGGAATTATTGTTGAATTCATTAATCAGATCTCACATATTCAATATCTCATCGGATCCATTTCCTGTCGACGCAATCAAAAAAAAAATGGAATACTAAAAGCCCAGCATTAAGCAAAATCCATTTTGCAATTGAATTACAGACATTCTCTATCATTTGTCTCACTCTTTTCCTCTTGAAATGAAATAGATCAGTTCAAAGTTGAGTGAAATCCAACCGGCATTCTTTGATAATCAGGAACTGAAATTGATTTTTGCTCTTGTTATTATTTTTTTTTGCTCATGGACTCAATTTAAAAAAAATCAACTTTGATCTAACTTATTATTTAAAAGAAAAAAAAATCCAAATAAATTCTGTGGTTTTGATTAAATCAACTACTGTGATCATAACGTACGTTATATCGACAAATTAGAATACGTTGACTTGGTATCATAACATTTTAATTTTATCTTATATGCAACACAAGTACAAGATTTTTTTGTAAGGAACCAAAGTCTGTGATCTTGAATCTGTGAACTGAATATGAGATTCAGTATTGAGCATTAACTGTATCTTCATGGGTTGATTGTAATACATCTTATATGCGGCTCTAAATAACTTTTTAAACATTTTTTAAGAATAACAAAACAATAATAATTTTCGTTGCGTACAAAATAACAAAACAACACCATCGTAGTAACATAAAAAAGCATTAAAATCGTTTACAATTTCAAAGAAACCAAACCGACGCTGAATCAAAATGATATAACATCGAACTAATAATGATCACTAACTGATGAATTCCATTAATATTCCAGATTTTCATTTGAATTTAATATGCCAGGGGAAATACAATATCATAATTCAGTTGATTATCATATTTTTATGCAATGATATTATAACTTCATTTTTCGGGACTCACAGATTATAATAGCCATGGTATAACCACTTGATTTCCCGTCAAGGTTAGTAATATACCGAATAATATTACACGATAGTTCTGTAGAAAGGATTGAATTTCATTACTTTCAGTTGGTTGTGAGATAAACCTAATTGGTCGATGAGTAATTGAAAATCATAAAATTTAGTAAAAAAAAGTATGATAAGCAATAAAATTATGAAAGACTAATCGTTTAACATTAATTGTTTTTGAAACGATTGAGTCAATTCAGTGTATTTGCAGACCACCCATTAGTTGTGAACATAAAATTCATCATTCAAATTGCAATGTGACTCAATTTGCCGTTAAATTTATCATATCATCAGACTGTAATTTGTTAAATCCATTAATAGCAAACTATAAATTTAAACAGTTGACATTAACAGTAGTGAAACAAGTTGGTTAACATGACATGAACACATATTTATCTCTCTTGTGTTTGTCAATATACAAATTTGAATCCTTGTTTTTATCATTTGAACACAGAAAAAAAGGACAAATGGATTAAATCAGATTCCAAGTTATTGATCCCATACCGTGAACACATTTTTGTTACTATTCGTTTGGTTAAAGTGCATCTGGCGCCATACTTCAATACATTTTATCCATGACCTCTTGCATGACATGGGCCAATGGCTCAAATTGAAAATCTGAACATATTAGAGTGCTTCTAATCACCGATAGTTCACGCAATTACATAAACATCTATCAAAACATTTGGACATTTTCTACATGATTTTTTATGTTTGGGATGATGAATATTGATCATTGATATAATTATGCCTGCTCAATTGATTCTAACTAAATTGATCCTTTACTTGTTCACCAGATTTATAAGAAAATTTAGGATGGTTAATTAAAGATCCATATTGATTAGAGTAACGATTTTTCAAGGAAAATACAATGAAAATCGATACATTAGAGATAATAAAATTATAAATGTTTTCCAATTATGACCTTCATAAATTTTCCTCTTTGATTGGTAACGCAAGAAAAACAATTATAAAATAGTTATCTCCCAGACAATAAAAATATTAGATAATGAAATTTAGTACGATTGAATCTATGAAGAAATAAAATCTTTTTGGACTCACTCTATTCCTACTGAATCCAGGATATCAATTGACGGGTTTTCTTAAAATTCATCCCAGTAAACTAACACGTGTTTTTTGTCTGCCTTTGAGAATCATGTTCATAACATTTAAATCCTTAAACACAGTGAATGTCTACCTCATGCAAAATCCATTCATTTCTAAGTTTTGTTGACATTTCAGCTCTTGATCATATTGTATGACCAATTACCAACCATAATTATGATAAATTAAACCAGAAACCACTTGAAATGAAGAAAAATATAATGCTGAAAAGTCAACAAGCAGTTAATTTATTTATTCATAACACTTGAATTGAATGAAAGCGTAATAATTCATAGGATACTCACATTGATATACACACTTGAAAACTCAGTTGACACCTCGATGAAATTTCTTTTCCGTTTACGGTAGATGCATTTGACTCAGCCATCCCCAATTGATTCAAAAGTGCTCGTGATTATTGAACTCATCAGTTTTCTGTAAAGAAATTGGAGATATGGATTTTGTAATTCTCAAACTTTTCCAAATGGTTAGAAGAAGTCTATTCCACAATATAAATTATTCAGTAGCTTTATCTATTTGGCTCAAATCCAACAGATCTTATAGAATTACCAGTAATAATAGAACAGATAGCAATTACGATGGTAATATAACTTTTCAATTTTATTATTGTGGCATAATGAAAATATTCATGAGAAATCATTAATGGCTGTACCATCCTAGTCTATCCTTGTACCATCTGAATACTACATTTCGGTTTTTTTTTTATCAAATTTAATTACCCTTGAATGAAATTTGTTCAATTCCACATAACATTGGATTGCTATAAATTTATAACTGAATTTTCCATCGTACGTCGACATGATTCTTCATTACATTTTCCTACAATTGAATTTGACTCTACAATAAAAAGAACATGCATATGGATTATTTTATAAGTATAAAAAAAATAGAAGTCTAAAATGATTCAGGTTTTGGGTTAAAATCAGATATTTTAAACGTAAACAAAATCAATTCTATGTTTCTATTTTTAGATAAAGAAAAATTAAATTGAAATTACACTTTGTGATCTCAAAGTACCAAAGAATTGTAATTGAACGAAAAAACTAAACGAATTTTTAATCATTTCAAAGAAATTTAATTCCATAGCAGTGATTTAATGTTGATAAATCAGTGTAAATTGGAAGAAATGTTCTTGTTAGAATTCAATTTTAAATTATTATGAAAATAGAGCACACCATCATTAATAATGTGACACAAAAGAATGAATTCTCCAGAGGTATCACTCAGTCATAATCATTACGATCAAATGTTCCAATTTCATTCTCATTTGAATTTATTCACACTCGTCCATTAATGTGCCACCAAAAGTTATCGCCAAATTAATTATTTTCCTATCAAATAATATAAAATCTCTATGACTGTTAAGTGCTTGGAGGCAAATAGTACTTAATGAATAAGATCAATAGGCATGGGCCATGGTAATAACCTACATACTCAGAGATTTGTTGTCATTGATATAATAACCGATAATTTATTTATATAATTAGATTGTTTACGTTTTTATTAAAAAAATTGTTTAAAACAATGTTGTTTAATTAGTTTTAATTGTAATAAACAAAAACGGGTATAGAGCATAACAATATTATAATACTCACATGTATTCGCCGGCCGATCATTGGAAATTGGAAATCATATCCACAACTTGTTGCTAATAGTAAATATTACTAATTTGATAAACTTTTATTAAACATTTAAATACCAATTCTGTAAACATAAGTTCTGTTATGAATTTGTGGTGGTGTTTCAACGTACATAATCATGGGTTCGGAAGATTACACGTAATAAGGTTGTTAATCATTTTGGTAACTGCAAATCTCTCAAAGTACTGGGCGACATTATAATTGAATAAATTCATGACATGTATAGTTAATTGTTAAATGCAATTAGAATCTAAAGCGGAATTAAACAGGAATTAAAATGCATTCGATGAAATGAAATTGCGTCATTTAATTAGCAGTTCTAAATCGGTCTAAACAACGACTGACAGATAAAATCGTTACAATCGATTATTAGTACGATTAGTAAATTTCTGTTGGCTTCAAATTGGCAACAATGTCAACGATTGTAACGATTGTAATTTTAAGATGAATTTTAGAATGAAAATAACCAATCTTTGTACGTTTCAAATAATTTCAGTCATTCCGTAGATCGGAAATTTTAATTTGTTAAACGGTCGAAAAATTCGGTCGAGAATTTATCTCTCGTTTTGAAAGGCATTAGCAGGCGATTGCGTTATCAATTTTTTCATGGGATTCTACCAACAACAATTGGTTCGCAATGATATTGCTAGTTCCCTATAAAAACCACGTAAGTAGACTATAGAGATATTGTTTCACATATTGTTTTCATTACTTCGAGTGGAATTAGATCCACTGCCTTGCGTTATAGAATAACTGATATTTTTATTGCTTGTTTCTAAAAAGGCATTCATCGCAGTTTCGCCTCATAGGAAATTACGGCAGTTTTATTCTTCACGATTCATACGACGCGGCTTCTGATTCTCATGTTGTCATTTTCACTTATTCAAAAAGTAACTTTTAAAGTGACAACAACTTTATTAGATTCTAATTATTAACTCGGGAGAAATAAAAAAGGCCTATTAGGTGGAAACAGTGCGCTTATTCCAATTGTAATACAACAAGTTTCAGTAGTTTCAAATAATTGTGGCACAAAGTGAATTTATTAGCATCTTTGAGGAAATCAACGTGGAGTTAAAAGGGATACGAACAATTCATTTCTGGTGACTAACCATTTGATGTTCTGGTAAAAATGGGGTGTGCTGTTAGTTCTTCACGGGATAAGGAAGCCACGGAACGGTCCAAAAACATCGATCGGGCTCTCCGTGCTGACGGTGAACGTGCCGCGTCCGAAGTCAAATTATTGTTACTGGGTAAGTGTCTGGTTAGGTGTAATTGGATATTGAGTCCACCACCCAGTGGAATTTGCATGTTGTATATCGCATTGAACAATTGGAATTTTGTTTACGGCTGCTTCAAACCGAATTAATTGGAAAATTATGTGTTTTATCAGTCTGTTTGATTGAATGCCGAGCCCATCGTTCCCGAATTCCAATGGACTTTCATGACAAAATGTGTTCTCTTTTTGTATTTTTTTTTTCGGAGCTACAGTAAAACCAGCACAACCAAACAAGTGGCTTTTCAAAAGTTCTACATCTTGAAACCTGCGGAATGTGTGTTTTAAATTAATGAATGAATGAATCATACCACAAACAACTATTGTAATAACCCACCGACACTACCGCAAACAATTCATTCATATTTAAAGTGAGAATCGCTCGGTTCAAATCAAGATATACTAATTAACTAATAATGTACTATAAACTAAACCATATCTATGATTCAGAATAAGTTCACCAATCACTCAGTGAAACGCCTTATATTAATAATTAAGCAAACAAATATAGTGATCGTAATTACGTACATATTCTGTATTGAAAAGGGAATAATGTTTATATGCCAATAGCTTCCTTTGGAGTACACCAATATGGAACATTATAGACGAATGGAGACGAATATTAAACGAATTGCATGTGTTATTCCATTCTGGATACTTCTGGAGGATTATTAATTAAAAATTAACATACACATTAATAATATGAGTAAATTGACCCACATTCGGTTTATGGATGAGATAACATTTAATAATTTATAATCTCCTGGATTGAAAATTATTGTAATTAATTAGTAATTTCCGATTGCGGTCTGGTCGTTCTTCATATTCTTCAAATAATATAAATGCACAGACACATACGAAATTCTGGGAATGATTCAATATAAAAAATTAATACGAATTGAATATGAAATCAGATTAAATTGATTCGGTGTCTCATCGTTCGTGATAATTAACTATTCATCTTGTTAGCATATGATTTTGTGACTGTTTTTCCTTTTCCGACAAGTGCGATTGCATAGATACATTATATTGTTACACACACACACATCAATACTAGAAAAATGTTATGGATATTTGCAATAGTTGAATCTTATTCTGTCATGATATCATTTATTGGAACAATAGTTAGGTGGAATATGATGAGAAAAGTGATGGTATTTATTTTCATCAAATGCTAATAACATTAGCCACCATGGAATCACATTATTATTACTGCACAACTTTCCATTGCAACTTTATTCTCAGACATTATCTCTCTACGTGCAATGAAACATCAAACAATACTGTTTTTCAATCATATTATGAATGTAATATGAAATTGTGCAAAAAAAAAAAATTACACTTTTTATCGCGCTAAATATAATTAGATGTTGAGGGTGAAATGTTTCACACAAATATTGAATACATAAAATGTTGACTTCATACCATTCGCGTATGAAAAGATAATAATTTCAATTGCCACCGATTGAAAATTCACTTATTTTCGTTTCCATCTTTTTTTTTGTGTTGTTTAACAAGGAATATACTAATATCTTGTGGTTTAAAGTGTTTGTATATCGTTTATGGGCCACCCATCATCTTCATTTAATTTAGGGAGCAATCATACACAATGGTCTTATATTTTACTTGTGTGTGTGTGTGAGTGACTTTCCTGAATTGTATGGTGCTAATAAAATACCTTTTATGTTTTGATAATCGAAATGAATTTATTTACGTTGTGAATTTTCCTTTAAAAACGACTGGTAAAATTTTCAGTCTTATCGCAACAACATATTTTTTATAACACTTCATTATACCATAAATTCCATGAATTAATAGGGAATCACCCCGGCGGGGTGGTAAATGATGGCCTTGTGCTGCATTATTTATTAATGATGGATGAGCATGAAACGTATTTTGATTAGAACGATGGGCACATAATCGTCAAATGCTTTGCATTACCATTCTAATATTATTATATATTGTAAATTTTTAATGTAGGGGAGAGTGATGCTTTAAAAAAAAAATAATTTCTTTCGTTATAAAATAAATATGTTTGAATTGGATTGACAAAATATACACTGATACACTTCAACTGTAATGATATAATGTATGGATGTTGTAAAGTGATAGAGATGAAGCAATGAGTGGTGTGGCTAACAAAATATTAAACTTTATTACGTATTTTAGTAGTGGCCGGTTGGGGTCTTTTGACAATTTAAAAGGTTAATTAAGTAATACTCTGAGGAAATGGGTTCGCAATTTATAAGGTCGATTTGATATGTTATGGTTAATTTCTGCACTTTGCTCTGATCACTAAATATTATTATAACGTTTTATATTTAAATTGATCTGTTTCATTTAGAATAATTGCAATTTAATATTTTTTAGGCGCTGGCGAATCTGGAAAATCGACAATTGTAAAACAAATGAAAATAATTCATGAGCAAGGATATTCCCAAGAAGAATGTGAACAATATCGGCCTGTGGTGCATAGCAATACAATACAAAGTTTAATGGCCATAATAAGAGCTATGGGTCAATTGAATATTGAATTTGCCGATTCATCGAGAACGGTAACTACAAATTATTGATAATTAGTAATAGGATAATTATTGATTAAATCTTCGTATATTTTAGGATGTTGCTAGACAATTTTTTACCTATGCTTCAGCTGCTGAAGAGGGTGTTCTTACCTATGAGTTAGTTAGTCTAATGAAGAGACTCTGGGCAGATGATGGTGTGCAAAGATGTTTTGCTCGTTCTAGAGAATACCAATTAAATGACTCAGCCGCATATTATTTAAATGCATTGGATAGAATATCGCAACCATCGTATGTTCCAACGCAACAAGATGTGCTCAGGACACGTGTTAAAACAACTGGAATCGTTGAGACACAATTTAGCTTTAAAGGTTTACATTTCAAGTGAGTATTTTTTTGGGTTGTCATATGATTATAGTGGGTGGTAATCACTACCATAAATATATAAATATTTATTTAAATTTATTTTTAGAATGTTTGACGTCGGTGGCCAAAGATCGGAACGAAAGAAGTGGATTCATTGTTTTGAAGGAGTTACAGCTATTATATTCTGTGTTGCATTGTCAGGTGAGTAAATTTGTGTGAAGTTGTATTGATTCAAAATATTCATGTAATAATATTATGTGTTATTAGGATATGATTTGGTATTAGCTGAAGACGAAGAAATGAATCGAATGATTGAATCAATGAGACTATTCGATTCAATTTGTAATTCCAAGTGGTTTGTGGAAACGTCAATTATATTATTCTTAAATAAAAAGGATTTGTTTGAGGAAAAAATAAAACGATCACCATTGACTATTTGCTTCCCCGAATATACAGGTAATTATAATATAATTGATTAAATTTAACGTTTTAATGTATAAATATGAATTGATTTTTAGGCTCAAATACTTACGAGGAAGCATCAAATTATATTAAAATGAAATTTGAGGATTTGAATAAACGAAAGGATCAAAAAGAAATTTATACGCACCTAACTTGTGCAACCGATACGAACAATATTCAATTTGTTTTTGATTCAGTTACGGATGTTATTATCAAGAACAATCTTAAAGATTGTGGATTATTTTAAACGAAACGAATATGTGTAATCATCTGGTGTACTAAGTCAGATTGAGATTAACCAGATTCTAGATGTTGAGAACACTACCAATAATGCTTTATATCATGAGATTTTCATAAAGTGTCACTCTCTTAATTGTATCTTGATCTAAGGGGTCCTATATTTATATGTAGCAAAAAAAAAGTGAATATGAACAAATCATAATATGGTTAAGTATTAGATTGGACTACGATTAGCTTTTAAGTGAAACGGAATATATTCAAAATTTTGATAAAAGAATACCTAAATCAAATTGAACTATAGGAAAATAAAGTAATTGAAATGAAATTATACAACAAAATATTACAAATGAATAATTCGGAATTGGTGAATAACTATGTGTATTATAAATTGCATTTCCAATGTTAATCTAATGAGTATTTTTGAACTTGTTGCACAATATTTTTTTTGCTCTATAGTTCTATCTCCTTATCTAAATCATTTTATATTAATTTAAATTCATTCCTTTCGATAGATATTATTGAAGTGAAATCTAAAGGATACATATAACTATAATAAGTGTAACGTGAAATGTGTTATATATTTTTTATTAAAGCACACCTAATGTGGTTAGCAAATTATTGAAAAAAAAAAAATGAAATAGTAGTAACGAATTTATACGGTTCTGTGTATAGCATAACTAAAATGTTGTAATTTGGATATTACATGTTAAATGTTAAAAAAAAAATTAAGAAAAGATTGAATTAATAATCTTTTTGTTGTTATGTAATAACATGATAATGAAAATACCCGAAATGTAAATGCAATTCTATAAAAATTTTACTGGAAATATTGTGTCAATCATAAACATATTTATTGCTAATCTATTTATGATAACAATTATAAATTAAACTAAATTCTGATAAAAAAGATAAATTTTGCTATTCCGACGACGACTGATTTACTAAATGATAAACAAATAAAATTTAATTTTTATTATTACATTTGCGCCTTAATCATGTCGATGACTAATTTACATCTATTTTATTTTCATTACAACGTGCATTTATTATTATAATAAAATATACAAATCATCCTCAATTCATCAATTATATTACGGTTTTTATATATGGTATTTCATTAATGAGTAGAAACTTAAAAACGAATTACAACATAAATAAATTATATCGAAGAGATTATTTTCATTGGAAACACTGATTTAATACTTTAAACGAATTTAAAAAGAGTCAATTGTTAATGAAAAAAAAAGAGAATATAACGATATCAAGTGTTTATAAATCAATTAAACAACGTTACAAGTGTCATAGGAATGTAATCACAGACTCTAAATACCACACTGCATTAATTTTATCTGTATTAAATTAATTCAATTGCCAATTATTTTTGTAAAGATTTTGATTTTATTTTTGAATCGTAATGCAGTCTCTGCAGTGAATGGTATTTGTTAATAAGACAGCAGACATATATCAATTAAAAATATAGGTAAATGGTAGTAGCATATGACATAGTTTAATTTCATATACAGAATAGAAAAATCAATGAAATTTACTATTTTTATCAGTTTATGGGAACATTCTCACTAAGAGACATTACTAGAATAAGTGTAAGGACCACATCTCAAGTATCAAGTACAAACTCTGTTATTCATGTTTGTTCAACTAATTGTTATTACACAATTGTAGTAGAAAAATCAGAAAAATTTTGAAGAATATTTAATTGAATTAATCTCACACTTTCTCATTCACTTATCGAAATTATCGAATAAATAAAAGAATCATTATTATTTACTATTAAAAAAAAAATGAAATTTTTATTCACTTTATCAAAGGATTGAATAAAAACTAAATTTAAGTTTCTATGTTAGATTAATTTAAGATTATATTTATGATATTATAAAATGATAACATGAATATAAATAAAATTTTAAATTAAAAACATCAGTTTATCGGTATATATGACGGTAGTTGACCTAAAGAGGGTCTTTCCCGTATACTATTATCCATCTTACCTTCTATCAACATTTGATTCTTGTCTACAGCTTTAGTATCAACGAAATAACGGCCCTTATCACTACATACCTCGTCAACTATTTTCACTTTGGTTGGATATAAATCTTTGTCCGATTTTCGTTTACGCTTTTTATTGAGTAGTTTTTTTGATTGCGGGAACTCATGTCGTCTCTTACACTTCAAATTTTAATAAATTTAAACGATTTTATATGAATAATCCACATAATCTAATTATACTCACCATTCCAGCACCTTCACAATATCCATTTAAAAAATCTGGACATAATTCAACATTGTCACTCATTTTCTTATGCAGGTAACAGCAATCAGTCTTAACACATAGCCCAAGTAGAAAAAATCTACAAACTGGCATTTTAGACAAACTTACATCATGAGATAACAAACATTTTCCATCACACGTTGCTTTAAGGAATCTAAAACAAACGAATTGTTAGCGATATATCACATATCAGTTATTCAACAGTTAAATTTCGTTACTTTGGACAGATATCAACAAATTTTTTATCGTGTACTTTTACACAACGGCCAGACACAAATCCAGAACATTTTCCTAATTTACGATAAATGGGACACACAATATTACTTTTGACTCTATTGCGTGATAATGTCAAAATACTCTTTGACTTGGCAGCACTATAAGGATATTAATAGATGAATAGTATCTAATTATTTCAAAGAAAATGATTTCTAAATATTTGATTATCTAATACCTTAGGTGACTTCTCGTGGTATGATGATTGGTCCGCTCAAATATATCATTGTTCTTAGCAATAAAGGTCAACCCACCTACATCAATTCGTTTCATTTTTAATAATGAAGTCGGTTCTGATCTTATCAGTTTATTACCATTACTTGAAATAATAAACTTTTCTCCCCTAACTAAAACAGACCGAGATATTTGATTATTGTTATTAGCAATTGTTGTATTACTAGCAACAGGTGTGCTCTCATTATTCGATCGATGCAATTTTCGTTTTGTACATTTATATAATACACCATTGATGTTGAGAAACGATAGAGATCTATTATTTGAGATCTTCTGTGACGCAAAACCTTTCATCAGTGCAGTTGATTGAGGCAATCTAAAACATAACAAATAATTAGTAAGATGTGTTAAATTACGGAAAATTTTGATAATACTTTATGACACTTCTTGCTAATGGTTTTGGCCTTCTATCTAATTTAAAAATATTTCCTTTAACAACAGTGGTTTTCGGACTTTCTGGTTCATAACTTTTTTTCATTAGGGCGACTGAAATCAATCTTCTGGATCCAATTTTAATCAATCCACTTGTTTTTGGCTTAATCTTAGGCGATTCAATTGGTCGACCAGTTGAAGGTATCACACTTTTTCGAATAATTTGCCTTTTGTTCTTCGTTATTAATGCACCTTGTGATTGTTTTATTGGTTCCTTACAACTTCTGGCTTCTGTTATTCTAAAGTTTATAGTTGATGTTGTTGTTCCATCGGAAGATGACTTGTCTAAAAACTTGGGATTGACGAGGATCTTCGAGGACATTGGCTTGGATTTAAGTTTCTCCGCAGTTGAATTCTTCGCCAAGAAATTAGGGTTAATGTGAGCTTGCCGAAATTTTGGGTTGATATATATAACTCCGCCACTAATCTTATTAGTTTCCATAATATCCACTTTGATAATTCAGTATGTTCTATAACACGATATTAAAATAGAAATTCTGTTGAACAAAAAATCACATTACTTCGGATATTTTTCTTGTTTACATTTTTGTTACCCGATTCCTTATGGTTAATATCTCGAGAATGAAATAGGTGTAAAGTAATACTCAGTGATAATCAGATATGATGTTTTAATAATATAATTACTATGCTCCAATTGAAAGCAATCTCGATGTTTTGGCGTGAAATTCAATTATATGGGAAATGGCGAGACTACCTCGGGAGCGCAATTCAGGAGCGTTGTAAATATTTACCTGCAATATGTGGGCATTTACCAGTACCCACTCTTTTTGGAGTAAACAAGATGATAATCATTTGAGAGCGACGACAGCCCATTGAATTTACGTTCGATTCCATTTGGTCTGCATGCCCGAATACCGAACGAGAATATTGTGTCCTTTTGGCATTCACAGTAACCAACGACGTTATAGCATACGAAATCTATTCGAGACGATTTCGTACAAAATTTCAAACGATCAAAAGTTGGTATCAATCTCGATACAATTTCGCTATATCGCATACATATTCACGAACAAGTACCCAGTGCACGAAATGCCATTTCAATAATTTCATTTAATTTATTTAAATATTCATTATATAGCAAAATTTGAGAGACATATAAAATGGTCTATACAATTTTAATATATTAAAAGCTAAATATTATACAGGGTGAGTGGCAAAAACGGTAACATTTAAAAATATCATAACACTTGTACTACACACCAGGTTTTGACGTTTGGCTAAATCCACTGAACTGCAACTCTTAGTTGTTTGACATAAAGACTTAATGGCGCTCCTTTCAAACTCATTTGTTCTAACATTAACAATAAACTTTAATTCAAAATTTTGTTTGAATATGTACCGCTTAATTCTTCTAATAACTGATTGATAAATCATTTGGAAGGTTATTAATCCGAATCGACAAATAAAAATAACATTAACGATCCCTGGAATACATAATAATCATGTATGAATATTAATATTTTAAATTGGGAAAGATTTAAATGCCAAATTGATTATGCGTAACCTTATGCAGAAAATGAAACATGTTATATCATTTCATACATCACTGATAATTCCAATATACTCTGATTACAATTCCCAACACCCATAGGTAACACATTCGTAACCTGGTACATCCCTGAAGATAAAATACGATTGGAACTAAGAGCAATCTTTTAGTAACTTTTTCTTCATCAGTGATCGGTTGAACTTATACCATTCAATTGACAAGGAGCAAAAGAATCAAACCTTCATTGTTAAAATTGAAATTAAACGTACATTATAATTGTAACTAAATATTTTTAAGTGGATTTTAATGTCTCCTAAGATATCGTATGCATTTTTACTTCCATTCGCATTCAATATTGCATTCAAGTAAAACATGGGATTAAATTATGGTTAGTATAACACTGTATGTTTCACTGAATTCGCACAGGGAATAGATGATATAGACAACAATTGTACAATCCATTTAGTAAATATAACGATGAATAGTTGCATACCATCAACTTTATATTGAACGTATTTGGATGTGTAAATTAATATAATGCTTACAGTGAAGAATTTTCTTTACAGGAAAACGGTATAAGTGCATCGAAGTTAAATCAGTAGAGTGTGAGAAACACAGAAGAAGAAAATAAAAAAGAAGAATAATCAATTCAATATAAGGATTCATTTATGAACGTAGCCACCAGCCGACAAAATAATAATTTTGCTTTACTTCATTATTTAACACAGTTATAGGGTTTCATCAACTCCTCGCGATTTAATTCAGATTTATTCATTGCAAGGTAAATACCAATTTTAACTAAGTTTCGTGTTCTTAACACTTTTGAAATTCTGGTGTTAAAATACAATACACATCATATGTGTGTCTGGTATATACAGTTCATTGAGTAAATGAACCATCATTAACTGAACCGTCAGACTGATGTACAATAGGATAGTTGATGAAGTACGAATAATAATAACCGCTGGAGAACAACAATGTTCGTCAAAAAAAAATAAATATTCTGTGGATTAAGTTACCACCGATTTTGAATGCATCAAGAAAACGGATTGCATTGAATTTAAAATGTGAAATCGAAGTGTAACATGTCCATTTACCAATAAAATGCCATTGAACAAAGAAGCACATTCATTGCATCACCACCTCAGTATCGATTAGAGGATAACACTTTCTGATTAATGTTTCATTCTATCATAATAATTGAATTATTTGGTTATTTACTTTGTAATGTCTTATATGCCATATCTCGTGCGTGAACTCAGTAATACAATGTAAAGGTAAATAGCCTGAAAATGTAATTGGATCAATTATAATAAAAATTCGTTACGATTTAAATTGTACATCGCAGCGAAATTTGATAGCCTTTATATTCAGATAAGTTTATCACACTTTTATATCATTATTTAGCGTTTGAATGTATATGCTAATGGCATATACAATCCATAATGAGGAATATGGCAGACACTTATCGCAATAATGCGTGAATTTAGCATAAAACAAGCGTTGTGGTATAGGGAATCTAGATCCGATTGATATGAACTAATAATAATGAAAATGTGAAAAAATTCTAATTAGTGGAAATGTTAATAAAAACTGAACCAGAATAATTGAATTCAAATTCTAAATGCAACTTATTAGAACGAATATCTGCGTAATCATGGATTCATAAATTAACCCTTTCTGGGATAAATATGAGAGAAGAAATTGATACCATTCCAGCATACCATCCCAATAGATTGATGTTTCGCATTACCATGGTTTACTCATTTGACACGTCAAATTATGAATAATTATTCTCATCACAAATATTTTCCATTTTCCCAAAAGCGTAGGTGGAAAGGTAGACGTGTATATCGTCAGTTTCATAATAACTGCACACCGTTAAAGGAGTCGATGCCATTCATATTTAGAATTAAATTCGGTTCACTGCAACCACGGTAAGACTGAAATGCTAGATGAGAATCCTCATATCAGACTCGTAAAATTTTAATCGTTTGTTTCGTATCATTTCGATTGTAGTCTCAATGAACAAAAAAGAGAAAAAAAAAGAATACCTTCCATTGGTAGAGTACCACCCTTTTTTCACACTTATTTTTCGCACTTTTAAGACATAATAAGAAATTAATAATATGCCAACGTAGTCAGGATGTGTTGATATCCATGATTTTTAAACCACATGAGTGCGATATACTGATTATGTAATGTGCATGAGTGCATTTTCATGAAGGAAATTTTTGTTTCAGAGCTGACGCGTTGATTCAATATTGGGATTCTGTACTGCTACTCACAAGATTTCTAATTGTGAGAGAAAGAGCGCTCGGTCAAAAGATCCTTATTGGCATCTCTATGCTTTCTGATCCCTTATTAAAGGCTTCTGTAAAATTCATTGAACAAGAGTTTCATGATTTTTATGCTTATTCAGTTCATCGTGTAACACGTTCTTTGTTATGTTTCATATTATGGACTGAGTGCAATCGGAGTGCACTTTCAGATACAAATCATACATCTCTTTTTAAATCATCACTTTTGCACACACAAATATGTTCTGTTCTATGTGATATGATTTTTTATGTTTTGTTTTAATATTTTTTTTTTTCACGAAAACAAAAGAATCTTATGGAAAAATGTTAATTTTTTTCCTTGTGTTTTGTTATAGGAGAGGCGAGAAAATCAGTTTTTTTTTTCTCCCTTGCAACCATAAAATTTTATATTGTTAACCCATAATATGAATATTATGCTTATTATGAAGTTATGTAGATTACTATATTAAACAGTGAGAATAAGTATGTATGTGGTAATACATAAGTTGATGGCAGACTGAAATATCAGATTCATTTTTGTTTTTTGTTTTTCATAATATAAATAATATGGTCGTTGATATGTTTTTCACTTTTCCATTGATTCAAGCAGGAAACAAAAGAGGAAGCACACACCGACTGAATGTGAATGTCGAGATGAGGGTGAAATAGAATTACTAAAATCCACCTCATTGAGTACAGTGCTATTGAAAGACAATACACGAATATAAATGAATCAAAATTTCATGTAAGTAAGGAAATATGTTCCTAAAGGTGTAGTTCCCTATATGCTAAATCAATATACTATCACTGTTGTGTACAGGAGTCTGTAACTGAATCATTTTGTTAGTTTAAGTAATTAGCATAACTTGGTAATGATTGATTCTAATTCAAGGTGGTCTACTTCTTGGAGATAAAAAAATAAAAATCAATTGCATTCCTTATAGTGAATAAAATGTGTTAATTGTAAGGTGTTATTTGTTATCGTAGTGTAGGAATCCATAAAGGTATTTCAATTAACATAACCCTACCTCATCCCCTGATATTATTAATTGACAAGGTATATTGTTACCATGTTATAACTAAATGTTTGAAATACGTGATGTGATCAAAAATTATTAATACACTTGAATAAAAAAAAAGCGAAATAGAATTAATACAAGTCCATTTTATATAACAATTTCCTTATAAATCATTTGAATCTATAATGAATATAACGAGTATGGTTACTTAATCAATTTCAACATAAATATCTGAAATAAATAACGTTACTTATGTTCATATTAAAAGTCAATATAACTATAATTATTTATATACATTCCAAAAGGTTGATGAATAAAGAAAAGATAGAGACTTATATAGAATCATATTACTGAATACAAAAGATACTTCTTATGAATATAAAGAAAATGTGAACATTTAAAATTTTATACAAATACAAAAGTTAAGGTGATTAATCATATTGATTTTAATTTATTTTGGCAAATCCAATAAGTGAATTTTATAATATCACATTTCACATACCATTTATCTCTTTTTTATCTTAATTCACTGTAAATAATTAATTGATATGAATATGTATCTTTTGTTTAGAGATACAAGCAAACTGTTTTAAATTTGTAATTCATAAATATTTGAATTGTAATAGGTAATGGGCCCAAATGAGGTAATAATAATCGAAAGATATTTTAAATGGAAGTTAATGTCTTAGACACTAGACGATTCCTGATCACACTTCAACAGAATTTAAAAGAAGTGTGGTTATTTGAAATTAACTCGTTAGAAATTATGAATTTATGATAATCGATTTGATGCATATTATTGCTTACACATTTGTTAATGTCTGTATGAGAATTATGTTAAATTGAACGATTAACTTTCTTCGGCAGTTTATTTTTGAATTAACAACAAAACAGAAAAAAATTGTTATGCGACATAAAGAATATGATAATTTACCATCATCATTTCGTTTATTCTTCTCGTTTCTTTTATCTGTGTAACGATACAAGTGAAGAATTATTCGTAACTATATAAATTCAATACCAATTCTCTTGTGCGTTTTGTCGAATGATATTACTTATAAAACCCATGGAACGATTCAATTTTTTTTTTATTTGAATTTACATTAAAGAACTGAATTTAACATGCAATTAAACATAAATCATTTGAGATGGCGATTAAAAAAATCTTTTTTTCATTTAAAATAACGTTTATGCACAAATCCACAAATGCAAAATGTTCATGGATGGCACTTCCTTTAGACAGTGCGCTATTTTTACCTAAGATGATCTCTTCTTTTCATTGCTGTTATCATATATTCAGTTTCATTTTCTTAATGATATTCGATGGCAATGAAACATTATATTCGTTTTCATTTATGTGTTACACGTAATGTAATCTTATACACATAATATATAATTAATATGTTTTATTTATATTTCATTGGAATTGACAAACAACAAAAATAAATTCCAATTCATTTTTGATTATTTAAATAAAAATAAAATTATTACCATTGATATCCTGTACAATTTGTTATACCTACCCCATTTATAGTACAGTTTGGACTTAAATCATTTTGGATGGTCACTCAAATCAAATGCATTTGTAATTATGGTACTCCGGTAGTTGGTACAATAATTGGAAAATAAACTTGAGACTAAAACCAAGTGCCCACTATAACTACCATAATATCAACGGTATTTGTAGAAGTGGGCTAGATTGGTATCAAATGTTAGTACAAGGTAACTGATGAATTGATGGTCCGAAACCATTTCTTAGTGTAAATAATAAAACTGTTACTGATAGTTATTAATTCTTGTGTCCAAAATTTATGTTAATTGTACAAGACCATCTACAGAGCTCGTTAAAACCAGTGATGTTATTCAAATATTCAGTGTAACGATATAGACGACATTTATTTATTTGCATATGAGTGCAATAAAAATTTGCTTCAAGTTGTCAATTACAACTCAACTTAAAATATAAACACAGAATATAAAAATGTTGTATATAATAAAAAAAAAAAATAAAAGAGGTTGAAGTCGCGACACAAGTGAATGCACTGAATCAAATGTATTTACCTCAATCTTTGCATATCACATAGAAGTACATTGATAATTCAATAGCTTCTGCTATTGCAGTAAAAGTAATGATGCTTATGATAGAATATCCGGTTCTCTTCTGGTCAAGAGTTGTGTCCAAAACTAAAAGAAAAAAATTGAATAAATACATTACAGCAAATATTCTTCATGTACCTTTACATTAGATTCATATTATTCCTCATTGTTTCTAAAACCTACTCAACATATGAAGTGTGTACATCTGTCGCATAACTGTTTAGAGTAAATAAAACAGATCTTTTTATTCCCTTTTTGATTCAACTACAAATGAAATACTCTTTATTTGAATTCAAGTTTTCCTTTATATCACACATATTTACATGTGGAAAAACATAGAAAGAAAACCAGAAAAATTTATATGAAAATATATAAAAAGTCTGTACAAACATATCAGTTGGGAAATAGATTATTTGTGGATAAAAATTGCAAAATGTATTTTCATTGCAATTTTATTCTCTGATTAACATCTTCTTTATCTGTATATGCTGCTACAGTACACGAATGTGTCTTCTAGAGAGTATTAATACCGAGATACAGAAAATGGAAAATGCGGGTTATAGAGAAGAACACTGAACGTTGAAATGTAACTCTTTTCTTGTCGCTCTGTTTTCCGCAATACCTCAGTATTGGTTTAACTACATAGTGAAACTTAAAGACAACACCGTACCTTGATGGTATTGAATTGTATGTTGATATCGACATCAGTAGACAATAAGTGGTAGCTGAGATAAATACCAAATACAAATGGAATTCTACATTGCACCTAACAAAACTTAAAAGCTGCTGTATGAGAGTTCGTTTCTTTTTGTCACTTTGGTTGTTTAGAAACGAAATATCTCAAATTGATTGCAGTCACAGAACGATTATAAGTGCATATGATTTGTAAAAGACACGAATGCAAAAAAAAAACACGAGTTTTTCCTATTTTTCGTGAATGCATTTGATTCAAATGGGAAAAGTTGCAATTGAGACTGGCTGCATTGAATCCCAGAGACATGGAGTGTTGGTTGTATGGTAACTCATATGCTTTTCATTTATACTTTTCTTCCTATATTTACCACTCATGTAGAATGTTATACAATACACGTTGTTATTTAAGTTGTGTTAATCTAAGCGAGTAGCGTTTCATTCAATGGATGCGAAACTCCATTGCAATGCAGTTTAATACCATTCGATCAAGAATACCAGTCAGTTCAAACGGTGTGCTGGCAGAGGATGTAGTATTACTAAATTCTGTGTTCTTTATGCTATCAGTAAAATTAATTTATACGCAATCCAACATTTTTAATGCTTTTTGTTTTGGATTAAGTTTTATAAATAATTATCAAATGTGTGTATTTTAATACAAAATGTGAAATTAATTTTATAATTTTGTCCGAATTAATGTGATTGAAATATAAATTACTTTGGATTAAAATTCCTGTGTTGGAGTTGGTAATTACTTAATTCAATTTATACGGATGTACACATAAAAATTAGTGAAAAAAGTATCCATAACGTAAATTGAATATAAAAAATTTTAACAGAAAGAAAACTGTGATTAAATGAATTTTATAAGTGAAACATCTGTTGGCACTTAAATTACAATGTTTGCTTATTTAGCAGATATATCAGTGTATGTTATAATTAAGTTAAAGTATAATTATCATATCACAGTAGTTTGCCATTTGTGATAAATAATTTTTATACGACGAGTGAACGTCAATAAACTTCAAATATTTTTTTGTTAGTTTGTGATTTAACAAAATTTTTAACTGAATATCAATTGGTTATTAAGAACCAGCCACCACTAAATATTAAGTATGCGGTGTAAAAGTATATGAATCCAGTGTTAAAGTTGTTCATCGACTGGTATTTTAAATACAAAAATGACTATCAATACAGTCGTATACAATAAAGAGATAATATACCAGTAAAATAGAAACATTAAAATAATGTATATTGAATTCGAATATAAAGTTGTTGTGCGGTTATAAAACGAAAATAAAAATAAAAACGTTTGTTTAAGTTGGTTCCGGCCCAAGAGTTTCAAACTTGAATATTCTGTTCGCCAGTTCGTGATCTTCAATTATGAAGATCGCATCGATGTAAAATTATACAGTTAATGAAATTGTGATATGAAGATATTTAAAGGCATACCAACGTTTATTTTGATGTTGATGGATAAAATATCATTTCATATAAAATACATCCAGTGCAAATGATTAATATAGAATTTTCATGTTGAATTTATTTGAAAATCATATTCAGTTTAACATCATTGTGGTAGAATTTGCAAACATGTTTTATGTCTTATTTTAAATTTCAAAGTAGTGTGGTTGTTTGTGACGGATAAGAAAAACGAAATAAAACACAAGTTGGTAAAATTTTAATGCCACGAAGAAGTTGTCTGTTAGTGAACTCGATTGTGCAGAACAACATAATATTGGTTAGCAAAAATAATGTAACTAAACGGATTGTTATTGTAACAGTGTGTTAACATAGTTATGAGACTATCTTATGACGAATAAATAAATTTTGTTTCTTTAATTAAAAGTGGAACATTCTTATTGGAAAATTAAGAAATAAATTCAATTGATATGTGGATATATCTTGAATTAACTTAGAAATACTGATATGGATACAACAGTTCAGTGAATTCGAGAAAGGTAAAGGAACCATCAAATTCTTCTATTTGCCAATTATGATGTTATTTAAATTAGTTTTGTTCTTTTTTTTTAAATTCTTTTTGTTATTGAGATATGCTAGAATGTGAAGTTATCTCAAACGACGTTGATTCTACTTTTGTTACGGTACCGCTTTTGATTGGCATTTTTTTTTTCTTAATTTTATTCTATCGAAAATGTTGGATAGATAATAAAGTGTATTATAAATGGTATTTCCACGTTGATTATAAGTATTAGCGGTTATTAAGAATTCGTAGTATTATGGATTCTAATCTAATGATAACTTACTTGGGATACAAATTTGAGACAATTGGCTAATTGTGCCAAGTAAATTCTATACACATTTCTATCGAATATGTGTTGATAAAAAGATTATTATTTCCTTAATTTGAGTGATAAAATATTTAGAATGATTTATTGTTTATAAAGATATAAAATACCTTAATTATTAAACTCCTTCTTGTTAGAAATGCAATAAAAACTGAATTACCATACATGTACTAAGTATTGGTTTAATTGAACCTAATAGCTTTATGATTATTTTAACCGTCATATAGTCCTTTCACTAACTCCAACATAATGAACGGTTTAATATGGCAGAAAAGTTATGCAAGTCACAAGACCATAAACTTACCAGAAGATGAATTTATTTCTTAATCTAAACTTTAGTTTTCCAATGTTGCTTATATCGCTCATTAGTATGTTGTTCACTGTCTTAATTTCCACATTGTTCATTCTTAATATTTATTTATTTCACCGTTTGATTAATGTTAAAATTTGATATTATGTTTTAATGTTGTTCCCAATTTAACTCAATCTAATATTCTATGGCTTTATTTATACCGAAGACAGACATAAGGCGATGTTAAAATGTTATGAATTCATTTAATGTGAAAATGTGACATATAGTTAACGTACATATTTTCGTTTTATTTAGTGCTGGTATTTATATCGTAAGAATAATTTGAAAAAAAAAAAAATTATTCAAATAGCAACTAATTATTCGTTATTATATTACAATTGGGTGTAAATCAATGATATAAGATAATGGTATGTAGTTACATTTTGATTATTTTTATGGGTATTTATGGTATAGTGTCCATGTACGGATATTTGCTATATTTCAACAGACCAAATATCAGATAGTAGACGAACATGAATTACTCACAATATACAGTACCTAATGGATATATCACATAAATGCCCAAACAGCAGAATTGAAACCTTCCTTATGGTATTGTATATTTATAAAATTGTACCAAGAGTAATTCTATGAACCGTGTGTGTATATTATATCCTGCACATAACAAATCTACTGTCTGATTGAAATATGGTGTTAAATCAACAAGATAGATTATATTTGAAATTTGACTCAGTAATTTAGTTGGAAGAGAATGTTGTTAGATTTTATAGTGTATAGGTGCGAACAGCACACAAAAAAAAAATAGCAAAAGATTAGATAGCAATTTAAATATTATGGATAATGAATTTGGCATATGCATAATGAATTTAATAATTTAATATCCAGATCATATTGGATTACAACTAATAATTTTTATTGTATACAGTTTTTGTGTTCTGGTTTGTGAAAAGTCCATTAATAAAACAATTTACTTTGTTAAAACTGTAATAAATAATGCAACAAGGGTATGTTATATTGCTAAATAAAAATTCTAGTTATTGCATTATTATGCTATATCAGTAAAAGAATTAAGATAATAATGATGAAATATTTAGAGTTTACTTGTATGTGAAACGTGATAGTTTACATGAATTCAATGAAATATGTAAAATGATTTCTTTATAAAAAAGTAAACTTGAAGAAGCGATCGGCTAATAAGTTTATTTTGATAATTGATTAGCATTTTGATGAACTTAGCTTCAATTCCTTGGCATCTTAAGAGACAGAAATGAATTTCAACACATTAAAATCAATGATCTGTTCCATTTTTCAGAGGACATTGATCTTGTTATCCATCATGGCCTGGTATAATGTCTCCCGAAGGTCTTAGATACCTCATGTGACTCTAATGAATTAAAGGGCCAATTTGTCAAGTAATTCTTTCTTAACTAATCAAATTAGTGTAATTATGTTAATTGAGAATGTTGATTAAAATAATAATAACTTTTATATGACTTCCGTTATGTGCATTTCATTGATTTGATCTCAATTTGCGGTAATAATAATGAAATTATTATGTAATTAATTAATTAGATATCTTTTGATCACTACTCATAATAATAAATTATCATCTTTATTTGCACATTAATTTGAATTATCTATGTGATTCATGAGAAAGTAGCTGAGATATCAATAAAATAAAATTAATGAAGTAAATCGGTACAAGTTGATAATTGTTAATTTTAGGGTTCTTTTTATGCTTCTGCACTTATTAAAATTATTTAATTTACTTTTATATCCGTCGATAACCTATACAGATAATATTAATTAATATTCTTTAATTTCAAAACGATCATGTTTAGTAATGAAATTTCAGTTTAATACGGATAATTGAAATTATTTTCACGTCAGTTCGTCTGTTTTAATGTAACATTGTATCAATTCTAATTCAAATTAAAATGAATTCCATTAATTTTTGTTTTTCTCTCTATATCCATAATGTATTTCACCGCAAGTTGAATGCAAGTTTTACCATTTGGTATGTTGCGTTGTTTGGGAAGGAAATTAATATCTAACCACAATGAGTTAAATGCAATTTTTTTTTTCTCTTTATTTTATGATGAAAAATAAGTAAACTTTAAGAATAAAACTCCATATAAATTTATAATATTGTGAAATCTGTACTTCATATCCATAAAATTTACAATTTATCTTTTCTTTATTTTGTTGTTGTTGTTGACTAAATTCCATCGTCTTTTCTTTCTACGAATGTCCCATGGATTTGTATTTCTTTAGTTATACATTAAATACATAAATACTGGTTGGTTATGCATTCTCTATACGAAATGAAACACTTGACCATTTCAACTTCTTTTCTTGCCATCGCAGAAGTTCATTTGAACCAACAATATTTTATCCGTTTTCTTCGTTCAAACACTTAAAGTTATACGTTTTCATTATTTTTTGTTTTTTTTGTTTTTATTGACATTGTCCGTTTTAGAATTAAAATCACCATTTAATGCATTATAATTAAACAGATGCGGTAAATAATTCCAAAAGAAGCAACTGAAATGAATTAAAAATTTTCCCGTCGTTAGCATACGTTAGGTATCAGGTACAATGTCTAGATGTTTTTTTTTAAAGAAAATAAATGATTCCATTCCATATGGTTCCGTTTATTCTTGTATTAATTTTCATAATTATTCTTAGTTAAAAGGAAAGTATTCACTTTAGACTGGAGTTGTTGTTGTTGTTGATTGAATCAGAAAATTTTTCGTTACGGATTGACATTATAGTTCCAGGACAAGATAAGCGTCTTGAAGTTTGTTTTTTTTTTCTTTTTTCATTAAGTTTCATTCTTTTTAAAACAAAAAAATGTCACAAGTGTATCGACTAATATTCAAGTTTTCTTTTTCTTTAACCAAAATGAAAAGAGTAAAAGAGTGAAAAAAAAAAACAGTGGCAATCAGCGAATTGGAAAATATAAATTCCGATGAGATATCTTTTGATATAATTTACCTTGTACGATTTCGTTGTGTCCACCAATTGTGCAAACGCGTAACAAGAATTATCAATAAATTGCATTCATATATTGTCTCTGCTGTATTTATTTTCACTTTATCTCTGGTACCATGTTCACCTTTATGGACATATTATTATATAGCAAAATAGTTAAAAGAAGAAAATTCAATGCAATGTTGTAAGGCATTATCTCTTCGTTTTGCTTTAAAATAAATAAATAAAATAAAACAGTAACTATATTCCCATAAAAATTCTAATTTAATGCGTAAAATAACCAACATGCGAAAAACGAACATCTAATTATGTACAACAATCTTTATTAACTGGTTTGATATTCTCTTTCAATGATTGTTGCCTTACAGTATTTGTCTGTTTATTACAATTTTTTTTTCATTCAATTCCTTTCAGCATTTGCAATACTTTTGTTCATTTCTAATCTAAAATGACTAACTCTTTAGTTCAATATTATTGGGCTTTTTGATCATATAATTGTACGAGAATATGTGTTACATGTATGAATTGTCAACATGGAAAACTGATAAAATATTTCTAATTAGATTTTATATCAATTACATTCCTATAACAACAATGTCATGCAATATTTTATAAATAATTGAATAATAATTTTCTTTTTGTTACAGGAGGATGAGGAATAGTATGTATCAAAATATCCCAAACGATCCATCTGATGCAAGTATAAAAGGAGACGATTGGTTCGCAGGTGTAGTTGAAGAAGACACTATATATGCACCACTGCCATTCGATGCTAGTGAAAATGGTCTATGGAATGGTAGATTTGTTCCACCACCTCCAAGACCTCCATTTCTTGATGATAACATCATATCAGATGGAGTTACCACATGTGATCTATGTACTTGGGCATGGCATGGACGCACATATTCTTTAGATAATTCAATTGGTATGTATTTCAACTGATAAATTTACTAAGCAATTGTTGATAACAAAATGATTTTGTTTTTAAATTGTACAGAAACAAATACCGGTGAATTAGGATGGACCTTTACTTTAATCATAGTCTCAATAATATCAGCAATTTTAGGTGCTATAATAATGGTCATAGTCATTAGGTGTAAAAGGTGAGTTTTATTAATCACAATTTATTAAGTCAGCAGCAATACTAAAAATATTAATTAATTTGCGTTAAATAAATAATCTATTCTCGTTAAATATTATCAGTGATTTGTGCACAAATATGGTAATAATAAACAATCAATTCTGTTAAGAAAAGAAACAGAAATATAAATTAACACTCGTACAGAACAAAACAAAAAGAAAAAGAAAAAAATAACGAAAAAATAAAGATAGTAAATTACCGGCTGTCCCCGTTGGTATGGTAATATGTCAGGCCGATTTGCTGTTTATGCCGTCGGTACAAGATGTGAAAAGAACCCACATATTATGTAGATGAAGAGTGTATTGGATACTGGACTACCAAAGATGCCGTTCACAATAAGAAACCATAAGCAATATCGTATAATGGAAACAATATCATAAATTTATTGAAAAGATATTAATTGTATAAACATCGTTTTTCGATTAACCAAATATTTGAATGGTAACAAAGGTAAAATACGATAAAATTGGGAAATTTAATGCTTTAACATTGCGAGTGTGTATTTCATTAGGTTTAGATAACAGAAATTAAACGCAATTCAATGTAACGTACCGAACCTTAAAAAAAAAGAAGTGATTCTTTTGTCTGAATCAGTTCGACAAATCAATGCAATTTTTACATGAACATACAGATTCAATATGCTATGGTTTACGTACAATATTTTAATTTTGTTTATAATAACAATTCATAAAACGATTGGTAATTAAACGAATATTAAATATGAACTTTATTAATTAGCCACAGATAGTTACATTGAATATGATCCGGCATTAGGTAGTCCTTTAAGATCATATTGACTTCATGTTCAGTTTATTTAGTCACGTTTGGTCTATGCCAATGAAAGCCATACTTTACCAGTATGTTTTTATTGACAAAAGTTAAAATCAATGGATATATTGGATAATAAGCGGATAAACGATATAGAAGAATCAACTATAAAATAAGAAACTAGGGATATAATCAATTGGTTTAAATTTAAACTTTAAATCCAATAAAATATAATAAAATATTACATCGCATGACACCCACTTTTAATTCAAATTACATTATTGAAATCATTTGCATTCATGATTTCAACTTATACAAGATGAAACTAAAGGAACAGACAACTGATTATTTTGTCTTGTTTCAACAACAGGCTCGTGTTGTTCTCATTCTTCGTTCCTGATATTCTAAAAGATCAGTTTCTTGTATTGTCAATGATATTCAAAATGCAATTCATTTAAATATTTTCCCATGTGTTATTGATATCAATGAGGATGATATAAAAGCAGTTATTTTTTTATATCATAGATATTGTTCATTTTATCGGTTTGATTTGACTAAACATTTTATTTTTATTTTTCATTAATGAATTATCAATTTTTATGCGATTTTTGGAAGTTCGTTATAGGCGTTGTGTCTCGACATATTCATATAATTTTGCATTAATTTGCTGCATATTGGACAATATTGCCTTATCGAATGGTGATTTAATTAAAATGAAATCAAGAAGAATTAATTGCATTCGTTACGGTACAGTTTTACTGGCCTATTGAATTTGTGTTTGTGTATAATTTTATGTTCTGATATTCGCTTCTTTATATATATTAATGACATTCTAATAAATTTTATTCTTACAGATTGAAATCGTCAAATAATAGCACAGGTATGTACATGGTTATCATCAGAAAACAATAATGATAATGATACTCATCTTATCGTTAATTATCTGCAACAATTTGAAGATTTAAATAATCAGCATTGAACTAATTGTATCAATTACAGGTGCAAGACAGTTGCCATGGTGGAGTCGAAGTAATCGATCGAATGCTGCAATTGCTAGAAATACGATAGTGGCCAAACATCCGGTAGATAATATTCGTGGTGGTAATAATGGAAACACAACGGTATGGACATGGTTAAGTAGTAGACGATCATCATCAAGTCCCGAACAAATTGGTGCACCATCAGTGTCACCTGCCGAGAATCATTATACACACATGGATGATGCTTACAGTCCGGTTGGGCTTAATGATGAAGCGTTGTACGCTGAATTAGATCGTGATTCAATACGTTCTGCAAATCCATCCTATCAGAATACCGGGTATAGTCAATGTGGTGAAATGGATCAGGAAGTGCCGATAGTGTCATCAGCACCAAGTAGTGCTTATTACTCGGATTTATCAACTACTGGTGCTACCAATGAACGTGCTTATGAAGTCGTTGGCCTAACACACCTCTCATCACCGTTGCCAAATTGGGAGGCATCTGATACCAATCGGAAACCATTACGATTGGCTGCAATCAATGAGAGCACAAATGTGCCTTCAGATTATGTGTAAACTTCATAAAGATTTAACATAAAATCATTAACAGAGGAATTATTCGATAGTTTCTGTGACATTTTAAACAAAACACAATTGTAAATTTTTATACAAAAAGACTTTAAATATTTAAGTAGATAATGTAGAAATCAAAGCTTTTCCGATGATAAGTTCTTTTAAGTAATTAGTAAGTAAATTATCATATTGCAAAATTAAATAAGAGACATGATTTTATTTAAGTGATCTTAGATGGAAATTATAGGGTAATTTTCAACACTTAATGACGATTCAGAAAAATTTAACAAAGAATGTACGTAATGTGATAATAATTGTTGCTTAATTCAACAAAATAATATCGAGCTTTTATTCTATTCCAAATCATCTAATTAACAATTTATACAGATAATTTGGAACATAAAATAGAATAAAGAATATCATTACTATAAATTTAGATCCATACAGCATATGTACATAAAATATGTAAAAAATTAAGAGTAAAAAAAAAAACAAAAGTTAAGAAAATCATGATGAATTTAAAATGTGATAAAATTTGTACATTCCGTTTAAGATTAGAATTTTGGCAATATTAAGTAACATGGAAACAATCAACAATGAATCATCAATCTCCTCAAGATATAGTTCAAGTGAAAAGTTATTTTAGATATTTGTATTTTGGTAAAACAATAAATGATCAAGAGTTCGGATGTAAAGTACAGCAAATACAGTAAGCTCTTTAGTAACAATATAAGACAGAAGCGCCTAAAGTAAATGACGTTGGATTAAGTTTCATACACAGAATTACTATGTAAGATGTACATGTTTAATATTTATAATGAAACTAGTGAGATTATGAATCAACGAAAAATAAAGATGATAGTAAAATCGATTACTTACTGTGAAAATGATTTACATATGTTTCAGTTACTAGCGATTTACATATTATCTAGGTAAGAGACACAATGAAATTTTGATTTTGTGCTTTATTAGATTATTTTTCCCATGCATTTACTAATTCTTCAGTACCAAATTTAAAATCTATTTTCATGATCTTACGTTAGTTCGTCTATTTTCCAATGATGATCGTTGCATTTTGCTTCTTTAGAATTTTCTTGTAAGTTTGATTCCAGTTACAAGTCATTGGAATACATTGCCATGTATAATTGTTATCAATAGTAACATTTGTTAAATTCATATTTGCAATTCGTGATTTGTTTGAGACAAAAACTTGACATGTGGCACGATTTTCGTGTGATGTCGATCGCATCTAAATTCGGTAATGTTTTAGTTTTGTTATAAAATAAACTTGAATATTTTTACTATTCATTGCATACAGAACAGATCCTAAAATTCTATAAATAATTAGATGGATACGTGTATATTTGAATTCTTTAGGAGCAATATAATGGTTGTTAGAATATTTATTTCACATAAAATTAAGGATTTTTATAGGAATTCCAAAGCCTCAAGGAGTGAAATAATGAACTAGAAAACAAAAACTGCATCCATTAAATGATTAGTTTGAAAGAAAATAGTCTGACTATTATCAATCATAAACTAAAGGTAATAGAGCATTAAACTTATAAGAACATGAATAGCCAGAGCTTAATTAAATCTACTAATGGCGACTATACGATGTTGGAAATTCTGTTAAGTTCGTACTATTGGACATTTTTTTTTATTAAATAATGAATCACACGTAACCGGATCAATGTATTAATAAATGGAATTTATGGTTTCACTCAGTTTAAACGTTATTTGTTCTTTGATTGTTGATGGCACCTGCGTTTTTTTTTAACTCATAGCTATGAAGATTGCGGTGATTCGAGTACGGATTAACGCTATATGTATATTATTTGGATAAACGGTTTGATATCGTTCATAATAGATATTATATGAGTTTTTTAAAATATCTATGTATTTGGATTTGTAAAGTGTTCTCACCTATTTGTAAGTGGATGTCTCGTTGTGAAAGGTTTAAATTCACTGTCATTCAGTTTTATGTAATAGAATGTGATTGCTCGCCAAGTTTTCTATAGGATTCTCAGCAATAGTCAAGATATTCGTCTGAAGAGCCAATTTTCCGTATATTTCCTTCCATTCGACTATTTTAATTTGACACATACAGAAAACTGATTTTATATCATTTCTTTTATTTGAATTTGCTACTTGATAATAACACCATTCTTAGATTTTCTTAATATTTCCACATTTACTGGCTCCATCATCAATGCTCAGATGTTAAATGTTAAAGTATACATGTTATAATTACACATTTGAAGAGCACCAAATAAAATTCTTGACTCTCCGTATTACATTAATTATGGTAAGTTTTGCATATTTCATTTGTAGCAGTAAGTTCTTTCATTTCAAATATACGTGTATTTGTGACTAGTGATTAGGGGCTATAGCAAGAACATTAATGACTCTCTTCAAAGACAGTACAAAGGAATGAAAGCCTTACATACATCCGTTGGATAATGTAACAATTTACAAACGATTTAGATTTGATCTAAGCGCAGTTTCCAACTACAAACATTTTTAGCATTACGAATTATCCTTTTGTAAATGTAGTTCATCTGATATAAACAGCCGGAGCTTTATTGGTTGCATTGAATTTTGAAAACCAGTATTCTTCCATCTTCATCACATATGTAAGTTCTATTGATCGTATACAGTGTTCTGATATGGAGTGAAATTGAATGTCTTAATTTTCATTTAGTTGTGTAAGCTTGGTACTCTTTAGTAACGTATTCCATCACTATTAAACGGTATATTGTTTTATTTGTGCAATAATTTGGCTTTTCTTTGGAATCACGAATAAGTCGTTGGTTACGTGGTTTTTCCAACGGAATTTCAAGATTAAAATCGTATAATGTAGGTGCGGGAAAATAGACGCAACCATTTTGTTCCTTTCATTTGAACTCTATCTAACACTTTCCACTGCTTCAATTTAATTGAAATAATAATTTTTATTGATCAATTTAATTTTAAAAATATCGGGGACACACGACGGTATTTGCAAATTTATACCGGTCCAACCGTTCAACGGAAGCAATCACTTCTGTATCAGTATAAATTGAATTAGTAAAGATTCAATCCAAGCGATTTGTAGAATCTATAGTCCAGGATCAGTGATTTTTTATATTTGCAATTATTTTGTATTGTAAGCCATCGTTCAGTAATAATTTAAGTATATACAATTAAAAATGTACAATTAATTCGTCTAAAATAATAAGACCATTTTATATGTCTCTCATAGTTTTGCTGTATAATGAATGTTTAAATAAATTAAATGGAATTATTGAAATGGCATTTCGTACATTGGGTACATGTGAATTGTGAATGGTCCAAATGGAATCGAGCGTAAATTCTTCCGAGTTTCAAAAGTTTCCATTTCTACTGCTTCGGAGTAATTATATTATTAAAACATCATATCTGATTATCACTGAGTATTACTTTACACCTATTTATATTTATTTATACACTTATTCAAACTTGTATGTTGTCCGGTCCAAGAAAAAATCTAACCTAGAATCTGAATCAAAATAAAAATAAAGAGATACAATTTGAACCTAATTAAATCGATAGAGGGCATATGGGCTGAGATCCCAGCCGTACAAAAATTAAGGAAAATAATTAGTTAAAGTGAGACCAGTGGTATCTGAATTGAAAATGTGGAGCTTGCGTGTGGCCTATCCAAATGCAAGACATTTCAATAAAGTATCAACATCATTAGCCATAAATCGATTCCAATCTGGATCAGTGGTGGACAAACAAGAAGGCAAGAAAATTAAGATTCCTTATAGGATTCATCGTGGATCGACTGATATTCTACATGCCTTAGCTGGAACTGTTGGAAGAGATCCAACGGCGGCTCACTACAAGTACCACGATGATCCATTTTTGATTCCCATCTCAAATTATGGGAAAAGAATGTTCGCCATGTCCCAAGAAGCAGGACGAAAGGCTGCTTATTGGGTTAGACAGGAACACAGTGATTTATTTCAAGTAAGTTAATTGTGAATACATGGAATTTCAATAACAACTGATGATCATTAAAATTTTAGCATAAAAATGCTGACCCTCCAATAAAACCATTTACTCCCATTCCGGTTTTTAATGAAGAGAGTCAAGTTGATGTGGCCACATTGGAAATGCTGATAGAAAGTGTTCGGGTAGTTGATTCTATGTTTGTTTATAAATTATTACAATCTTCTAACCAGGAAATATCTGAAGAGACTAAGCTCAAGTTATTAGAGTTAGTCAGTTTTTACAATCACGAAGACCCCGTATTAGAAGAATGGACTGAAGAGCGCTGGTTTAAACAAAGTAATAATCCAAAAGATAGGCAGAGGAAAACTTGGAAAGACGCAGACCTTGCTGAGCAAATATTTGGTCAATTAGAAAATCAAAATGCTAGAGCTTATGGAGCAATTATACGTGGTATGACAACGCACGGACAATACGACAAGGCATGGGCCCTTTTTCAAGATGCACTTGCCAAGTATGCAGAGTTAGATGTGAACACATTTAATGCAGCTATTCATTTGGCACGATATGTGAAAGAAAGTTTTGAAATGCGTTGGGATCTTATTCGGGATTTGCTTTCACAAATGAATAAATTGGAAATTAAACCAAATCTGGGAACACTGAATGCAGTGCTTCAATGTGCGAGCACATTTACTGTGAATAAAATGGTGAAGCAATGCTGCCTAACTACTCTATCAGAGTTTAAATCCTTAGGAATTGAACCTTCCTTGGCGTCTTGGTATTATGTTTTAATTGCATTTTGTAGAGAAAAAGGACCAGTGAGTCATGTTTTAGTTGATATTCTAAATGAAATTGAAAATAAGGAGTTCACGATTGAAGATCCTAAAGATACATTCTTTTTTGTGACTGCAATGGATGTGTGTCGTAACCATTTATATGATATAAATATTGCTAAAAGGGTACACAAATTGTTACTGCATGGGAAGAATTACAACTTAATTGGAGATTCCTATAAAGAGTCGATTTATTACAGAAATTATTTCGCTCTAATGTGCGCATCGGAACCATTGGAAGTTTTCATGGAAACATATAATGATTTGGTACCAAATGTTTATATTCCGGAACCCGGAGTAATGGCAGAAATATTAAAAGCCGTAGAAATAAATGCTTCAATTGATATTATTCCAAAAATTTGGTCGGATATGGTAATCTTCGATCATGTTGGTAGAGAAAATTTGATCAGTCATCTATTAAAAATAATGGTAGAGAATCGTCCTGAATCATTGGGAATGGAAAATGCTGAAGAAATGAATGTAAAATTGTCCAATGTTGCTTGGGATATTTGGATCCGAGTTGAAGAAATGTTAAGTAATAGAACATCTAGTCAGTTTAGTTGGACAGGACAAATGTTAAGCGACATTTTGGTATTATGCTGTCGGACATCGGAATTCGAAAAGGCCAATGCAATATTTAGGAAATTGGATGTAGATCAACAATCTGTATTGGGTGCACCTGATCCAAATTCAATCAAAAGTTTTATTGAATTAGCTATCAAAGAAAAGTTTCCGAGCAGAGCTATTACTGCGCTAGAATATTGTATTGATAATGGGTTTAATAACAGTAATGAATTAGCAACAAACATAATAAAATCAATGACCCTAGATGAAACGATGCTATCTAAAATTAGTTCATTAGTCGGTAAAGATGTTGTAAAATCGGCACAAGCTAATTAGAATTGTATTAATTGAAAAAAATGTTTATTGTTTTCAAAATAAAATAGATTTTTATAAATTATATAATGTGATTACCTTGAATTTGAGTCATAGAAAAATTTGCTCGTATACAGCACAGCGCAAGTAATTTATATAATTAGTTAATTTGATTCATTTTTTTTTTGTTTGGCGTTTTAATAACCAATCTGTAGTTACTAATTGAGTGCATATACAATCATACATACTAAAAATTCTATGTTTTCATTTTTAGCTCGCTTGTAATAATTAATATAATCGTCTTTGTTCACACTATTCCTCTATATGCATATTATCTAAGCACTAAAAAATTACGATATTAATTTATGAAATATATTGGGAACCATTGGTACCGCGCTATTAGTTTCCTTTAATATTTATATAGAAATTGGAATATCAATTATATTATAAAGTCAATAACATTTTTTTTTTTACAAAAATCACGATAATTGTATACAATATGAGGCATAACTAATATTATTATCTACATAACTATTGCAATCATAATATACTCCGGGTTAAATATGTAAGCTTATAATATTTTATGTGGGTATGGCTAATGCTTCGCCTTCTTAATTATAAAATCATTATTGTTTACTTTCTTTATGTGAAATATTATATTAATGATGCTTAATCAAACGTTGTCCAGCCACGATTACCGTTAATTCTCTGGTCTTTTATAATACCATTCGATTGATTTCGTCCTTGGCTAGTATTTAATACAGATCCTTTTGTTTGATTACGATTTTCACTTAAATTAAACTGATCTAATCCGTATTTACGTAATAACTCCAATTCATCGTCACTGCCATTTGTAATTGAACTATTAATTTTCTTTTGATGCTGCGGTGTAAAATATGGATATGTTGGATTTGCTGCCGCATACGCACCAGCTGTGGAATATGATTTTCTCGGTGTCACGGTAGGATGTATTGGTATTTTTGGTAGTGGCTTCGCATTTTGATTTAATGGATCAAAATCTTCAATTTCAAAACTAGAATTCCCATCTAAATTGATAAGATCGTCTTCCACTACATCTGGTTCTTTCTTGGCCTGAAAAACAAAATGAATTATTCAAATTTACTGAATAAACAAGTGACGAAATTTTATAGAAATTTTAAAAAGATAGGAAACAGTAAGTGTTTTTTGAATGGAATTTGAATTAAAATTTGTCAGTAGTTCATGTAAAAGCAATTAAAACTCCATACCTTATTATTCGGTGCTTGAGAATGTGTATTTTTCAAATTTTGAGAGTCACTAGTCAGACAAAACAAATCTTTATGTAAGGAAATACTTTCACATGATATGAAGGATGATGAATTTGGTGTACATAAATCTGTGACAAGTGCAGCTGAAGCAGAACGAGAACAATTTGGTACCGGTGGAGATGGTATGTCCGGTGGGGTATCATAACTAGAATTACTTTTCGATGATGAATAAAATGAACTAATGCCTAAATGATCAGGGTTATCTGGTGTTGTATCATTATCCAAACTGAGTAAGATACCGGTCGGTACATCCCTATTATTTATCGTATCCATTGACTCAGACTGTACACAAGAAGCATAATTATTATTTCATAAAATTTTGTTTTTAAACACACATTAGTTTAAATATGAAATTCACTCAATATATAACAAATACGATTATTAACTACATAAACTTAAATATGTAAAATTATGAATAGAAATGATACCCGTGTTAATAGCAAAATCAAAAATGGTTAAATCAAATAATTCGGTTAGTCAGATTAAAAAATAAAAACTGAAAAGAAAATAGAAAACATTCAAATAATTATAAGTATAATTTTGATATTGGATTTCAAACAGGAATGTGTATGATATGAAATGTAAATTAAAATATAAAACAAACCAAGACAAGAACTGTGTTTTTTTTTTTTTTTTTTTTA